>VXAL01006390.1:4534-26561 GCA_013399475.1 Chauna torquata
GGCTGGAGCTGGCTCTTATCTGACATGGGGCAGCTTCTGGAATCTTCTCACAGAAGCCACCCCTGTGGCTCCCCTGCTACCAAACCTTTACCACGTAAACCCAATACAACTCTCTCATGCCCTCATGAAGGGCTTGATTAAGGAAGCAAAGGTGGAAAAAGTCAGTCTGTTTTCACAGGGAAGTTCCACCATAACATTTTACGATCTACAAGTAAAAGGATGCATCTCTCCACACACATACCAAAGTACAACCGATTGCTCTTAAAAAATTCATTAGTATTTCTGTTCCTGTTTTCATTTTTCATTTGGTAATAGCGTGGACATGCTCCCCAGCCACGATTAAGGTATCACAAACAGTTGAGGATTATGGCAATTGAAATGAGCTGGAGATTGAAACTATAGAGAAAGCATGTAAATATCTTATTGGATTTGATAAAACATATTTTACTGATTACAGGCAAACGCTCCATCTTGCCAGGAGATGGTGCCATAACTCCAGAAAATGTGGATCTGTATTTTAGTCAACAGGAAAGCAGAAAAGCAGGATACACAAATTCTTTTTGATGCTACATAGAAGTTTTTAACCTCAAACATTTAAAATGAAGAGAAAATTTACCCACATAGTATCAAGCCCCAAGATATTTTCCCTTTTAACATTTTAGAGGCTTCCTAGATTTCTCTCTCTTTTTCGTCCTCAGGAAACAACTCATATGAGTAATTAAGTCCAGTACAAAATCCCTAGTCTGATTGCCTTGGCTTGGTCTGTTCTTATAGAATCTTTAACTTACTTTACTTCAGTAAACTTGATTCTGTTTAATTTTTAATTCATATATTGAAATTAGTAAGACTTTTCTACAGACAGAAGATCGATCCAAATACCTGTTAGCTCTAATGAACTAATAATGAAAGAATCAGATATTTTGGATTGATACATAAAGAAGCATATTTGATTTCAAGATTAATTTGGGTCTGCAAAACTCTGGAAAAGGATGTCACTGCTTTGGAAAGCTTGGAGCCACTCCAGAAACTCTTCTCCTGTAAAGCTGGCCATGCTTAAAACCAAAATTTTGTACCGAGTAAGAATAGCCCATGTGAATTGCATGTACTCTGCACCTTTCCTTGTGCTTTTCATTTTATTGCTCATTTTGGAATGTTTTACCTTAAACAACACCTCTCACTTACCTGTATTTTGCAGAACTTGAGCTGACACAAGTCAAATAGAAACTAGCAAAAGATATGGCCACTTGCATAGTTTTTAGACAAGGAACAGACATTAAAAGAGAGACAGAGAGAAAGAAATTTAATTGACATTGAGTTCAGTTAGTTCCATACTTCAGCAGAATTGTAAATATTTGAATAAATAGGCAGGCAATAAATATTTGAGCTTGCTTGGATTTGTTACAGTTTGTTGATGAGAATGTAGAGCTTTCTAGGATAAATTACTTGGTCATGAACAGATCTTGCTAGACTGAACAAACTGCATCGCTTAAACTAAGAGACCTAGACTGGCAGCCAAATCTGTTTAAGCTCAGCCACAGGAGCAGCCTGAAGTGCTGGAGCACTGCAATGAGTCAGCCCTGAATAACCATTTTGTGCATGTGGGAGGCCTGAGTCCCACCTGAGGTCAGGTCATTTACATGGTTCAGCTGCCTTTTTTACAGGTGCTAGAGGGACCCTTTTAAGACAGATCTCGGGATGTCTACTCTAAGAGATAACATTGATAACACAGGTAGGACCCTGAGCTGGATACAGTATGGTCTATCTATGCTGCTTATAAACTCAAAGAATAATCAAGAATCTGTATCTTCTCTCCTTACCAAAATTGTAACAGCTGATTCAACTGAAATATTATGCACAGCTTACTCCAGGCTTAATATTTTTTCTGTGATGCTGTCCATTTTTACTAGGAGCTACTGTCCAATCTGACCCATAATCTCCCAGTAACATTAGTTATTTATCCATCTTTGCTTAATTTATGCTGTATTTTATTCCATTTATTACACCTACCATGTAGATTTTTTTTTCAGAATTCTTAGTCAGTGATCCAAGTCAAAAATCTGAGCTGTTGACAGACCTGTGATGACAAAATCCAGATATCCTGAAAATATCTATCCATAGACTTCATTTAGGTATTACAAAGTTTGTTGATTGTTCACTAAGAAGTGGTAATTATGTTAATGATGGTATTCTCACAGTTGACAATAAGTATATTTATGCATAATAAGACTTACTGGTCAAAAATTTTTGCATAGATAAAAGAATAATAATTGTCTTTATTTTTAATGAAAAATCCCAAGAAATACTTAAAGGCAGTAGTAAAGCTTATTAAAGGTTTGTATTGAGTTTGCAGGGCCTCGAGATAGAAGCTTGTCTGGCTTGCTCTGTCTGAACTACTCTTGACCTGCAGCTTTGTTTTAACACACCAATTTAGAGCTGCACAAAAATGGTTTTAGGGGTAACAAAGAAAACAACCAAATCTATCATTTGGTATCTAACATATGCAGAAGTCACTACATATGGCTGTAAACTGCACTGTCACTGCACTGTAAATTTGGATGTAACATGCAGGTGCAGACCTGTGAAGAAAGAGAAAGGTGCAAATGGGTGTTAACATTTAGAAATGACCACATGTTCTGTATCAGGTTGATGGGTGAAGTGAGAATGCACCGGTGCAGGGCTCTGCCTGGATCTCAGTAAGAAAGGACTGCAAATGAATTAAAGTGATAACTGCATTAATAAGACAGAATAATAAAAGGAATATAGATAATAAGTGAATTTTACATCTCTTCCAATGCTGGGCACTCTGTGTTCATGTAGACACATCTCAGATGGATTTTCTCACAGTGCACAGTGCAAAGCAGAGCAGAGGAGATCCCACCCGTGGAGAGAAGCTCTCCCTCTTGGTCATTTGACTTATTACACAATTTCCTTACAAGAAAACAACTCTATTCCTAAAGGATGATCGCATGAGAACTTCTTGCTGCACTATTAGATAAGGCAAGGCCAGGCAGGTACCAAGTGGGAGCTGCCCACAGGCTCCTCTGATGCAACATGCTGGCTGAGGTGGTCCTGCACTGGAGGGGGTTGTGTAGCACAACACAGCCCTGAGAGCCACACTGGACCTGCAGCACAGGCCTAAGCCTACTCAGGCTGTTATGTGGATCACTAACTTCTAAATGTGTAATGGTTTCTCAGTCAGGATCAGTACTTTCCACCCATTGATCCACATACAGTTTACCTTTCCCGAAGACACTGTAAGTTACCAATTACATTAATAACATACAGGCTTCTGAAGCCCGAAGTATGAACCCCATTAGAGCAGGCATGGCCTGCTCTAGATCACTAACTCCTTGAATAGAATGTCTTATACAAGGCTTCCAATACATCCTGCATGGACCCTACAGCAGGGAAGAGGAAATCATCAACATGAACATCATATTCCTTCTGACAAAGGACTCCAGATGCTGACAACTTGCCACCCACCACCAGAATGAAACCACCAATGTTAAGAGCCAGAGGAGCAGAGGAAAGATGAGCATAGCACCAGGAAAAGGGCTAGAGATTGTGTGTATAGCAATTTTAACTGTTTTATCACTAATACTGAGACTTCTGTGTTCTAACTGTATTCTTTTTCTTTAGCAATGAGATACAGGCGAATACTAAATAAACTGTTGAGATTTTGATTACACTAGCAATAAATTCCTGGTTTTGTGTAAATATAGGGTGTTTCCTCTTTGCCCATAAACAAGATTTTTTGTAACACCATATACATTTGAATGAATTACAGGTGGACACTCCTGGAGCATGATTCATGTGTAAGAGAATAAGCATCCATATTCTTCTTTGTTCCAGGCATTGCAATTCTCTCACCTTCCCATACCTGTAATAGTGAAGGTCTGACGCTTTTCTAAACCTTGTAGTCTCACAGAGATTATGATGCTCACTCTTCATCTTTATTTTCAGATTTTCAAGTCCTGTGACAAGAGATTGAATAGGACTTCCACTTACATGATGCTGTGTTCCTATACTTCTCTCGGTGTCTATCAGTGTTATCCTACACAAGTTGTGTGTGTATTGGACAGTGAATGCCTAGGAATGAGCTAGAGGGAGTAATTTCTCGTGACAAAGTGCTGTATCAGTCATATTCAGTTATTGAATGGTGTATACAACATAACAGTCCATGTCATACTTGGAGGAGCACTCCAAAACATTCATAAAAGGCTACATAACAAAGATTAATATTTCTAAAAAAGAAAAATCATTCAGCTTCTGATCTTGAAGTCTTTATCTTCAAAGGAAACAGACAAACTATCTCTCTTCAGTGATCTTGGAAGCTAAGATTCATAATTCAACTGGTTACATAAAAAACAAACTGAGTAGTGGTATTGCCTTTAGGATATATTGTTATCCTCTTCCCCTCCGCTAAATTGTTATAAAAATTACGTCTCTCTCTTTCATCCAGAAGATAACTACCTTATCATATTTATTTCTCTGCCAGCCCTTCCCTGCTCACTTACCCTTTCCTACTGATAATATACAATTTACTCCACAAGCACCAAGGTTATCAGAGATAACCTTGCCAGTACATGTCTAGCTAGGTCCTAAACAAACGTTTCTAGTTTCTGCTTAGTTTTAAAATGTGCCAAGCCTTCCTTAAACCTAAAGAAGAGCTTTGATGCTCAAATGTTTGCCTAATTTTTCCAGCTAAACAAATTTCACATAAAAACTTTGTTCTTTTTAATAAATGAGAGCAGAAGCCATTTTGATGTATTATTTTCTCTCTCCATGGAAAGCAAGCTTTCATCAAAGGAATTTATCAATTGTTCTGCTTTGGCTTCTAAGCTGAAGGTTTCTTACTGTTCTATTTGTGTGAAAAAAAGGCACATGATATTTACTGAATCATGACTCAGTCCTGAGATTTGAGGAGATCATGACTCATTCACACCTGATATTTTGATGTCTCAACAGTAAATCTCTTCCACTCCAAACTTACTTGTTACATGTTGATTCTGGTTTGGTTGCTAAGTCTAATTCTAGAGTTACACCACTTCTAGTAAGTTGTTCTTCAAATACGTGATGCTATATTTTCTGAATATACGACACATTGCCCAGTACGACAGTGTTATGACATAACATTCATCTAAATTCAGTGATTTCTGACAGATGCATTTCTTAGTTCCTTTTTGCCTCTCTTTCATGGAGGAAAATAATCTTTCTTTAAAGTTGGAAATTATTTCCATGTCAAAGAAAACAAAAATCATACTTTTCATGAAAACAGACTTCTTACTGTAAAATAGTCGATCTGTGGTTATCATCTTTCAATCCTTCACCTATACCAGGGTCCCAAGACTAGATTGATAGCAGAGGCATCGAGAGAGTAAGTATAGGGTAATACCACCGGTTCTTGGGACCTAACACAAATTGCAGCTTCTGTATTATTGCTCACTGAAGCAATGCAGTCCTGAGAGCTGGGCACAACCTGGTTTAGGCACAACAGAGACAACAGAGAACAAGTATTCATCACATTTAAAACATCCATAGAACATAAAAGCACAAAGGAGATAACAAGAAGGTACAAAGGGAAGCCACGGTCCCTGCAGGATCGGGGCAGAGGCAGAAGAGAGAAAGCAGGATTGCTCCAGTCCTCCTTCCCTGGAGAAGGATGCTGCACCTGGGCAGTACTGTTGGGTATCTGCAGCAGGTCCTCCACCTCCTCTGGCAGAGGAAGAGTGCCAATTTGCCATTCAACACATTTTGCTACTGCAACTCAGCTGTCATCTCTAACGTGTTCTCTTTCGCTATGTAACTAGGTTAAGTAAATGAGAATTTTAAGCAGGTGTGTGGGCATTGTGTGTGTATGCGTTTTCTGCTCCATCCTCCTTGTGTAGTAAAGTGATTGATACTGCAGCCCAGAGTCAGTGAACTTGGATACAATAGTTCTTTCTGTCCTTATAAAAACAAGGTGTAGAAGCAGCAACATCTTCATGGATAACTAGTTTTTCAACTAAACATGGCAGGTAGTGTTTTTTTTTTTTTGTCTCTCTTCCTTTGCAGCCATATAGCTGCATGTAGTATATAGCACTCCATGAGTCGTTTATCCTTTCAAGTAGTTATTTTTCTTCTAAACGAACAAGTGTCACGTTTTGTGGATCCACCTGGATACCTTTTCAGAAGCTTTATAAGGAGCTTTCCTTTGAGCCACTACTTTCTTCTTTTAACACTGTAATACCCCAAAGTTTTTTCATTATAAACATGTTATGGACTTTCTAATAACTTTCAATCTCATCCAGAGCATCTAGTGATACAGAAGTAAACAGATTTCTGAAGAAAGCAGAACTGTATTTTAAATGAAGTTATACTGTGTTTAGAAATGCTTCTGTTGTCTCTATCATTAATCAGCTCTGTAGGTAAGACTTTTATACCTGTAACTTGAAATCAGAAATTATGTATATTGAATCAGGTAAACAAAAGTGGAAGTAACATATGCAAAAGTGGGTATTGTAAACATCCAGCTTTCATTTCAGAGACTGTCTTGGAAAAATTACTTATGAGATGTTATGTTAAGCTATAAGCTTACGTTTTGCAGTTTCAAACCATACCATTTATCACTTTACATAGATATTTATGGTCTTAGAAATTTGAGAAGAGGATTAAACCTGGACTTTATAGTTGAATTCTTCAGGCTATACTGTCTGAAGTGAAGCAAGGAGTTACATTCACACTGGTGGCATTTTTCTGCAAGAGCTCTGTTTGCCTGGCCATAGTACAATCATTCTTTCAGAAAATAGTACCAGATATCAGTGGGAAGGGTCCAACTGATTTCAGTGAAAACTAGATAACTGGAAGATAGAAATGTGGGACCAACAAAGCTATGGCAATTGATGAGTCAATTTGTCACCTAATGGGATTATAATTGCTGATAGATCAAAGAGCTGGAGCAATATAATAGCTTTTAACCCTGCCAAACATCTCAGTTAAGATTTACTTTTCTCCCAGAAGGAAAGAGCAGAAGTAATTTAGCAAATTACAACTTGTAAATGGCTTAACTGTTCTAAGACATAAAGTGGGATGAGAAGGTGGTACACTGGGAAATTGTGTGGGGAATAAAAGGATACAAGGAACTTCTGGTGTGTTTAATGAGCTCAGCCTACCGAAGCAATAATATATATGACCATGCAATAATTTTGTGTCCATACGTCTCTTTCTCTAGTCTAAAATAGCTTCTTAATTAATTTTTTAATGAGAAAACATAATTTAATGATTATTATTTCAGACAAAGAACCCTTTTCTGTGCACTTATTTGCTAGGAACTCTAATCATCAGATCTCAGACTTTTCTAGGCTGCTTTTTGTCCATGCACTGACGACGTGTACACTAGATGGCACTCAATACTTATTACTCAATGCATCTGTCCTGTCCAAGACGAGAAATTATAGTGGCTAGTGAAACAATTACTGAGCTTCCTGTTACCTTGAGCTTGAATCGTGGAATCTGATAAAGACAATAATAGAAATCAATAACTTTCCAATTATGACTGTAGCAGAATGAAATGGTGAGAAGACCTTTCATACATGCAGTTAACATGCAATGTACTTAATACAGCTAATCAAAGAAGAGTGAATATCCTTTCCAGATGTTCCCAGAGTCCCCTTCAAATATTTTGTTCAGAAAAAAAAGATAGTAATATTGCTTTCGGGGTTATACAAATGCATCTATCAATCCTTTGAGTTTTATTTATTTATTTAGTGTTTCAGAAGATCTTAGAAGACATTAAGTTCAGACCACCCTGGTGGAATAGCAGGAATTGGAAGTCAAATAATAATAAGAAAAATTTAAAATCCCCTAAACTTATCTTGAAGTATGTGGAGCCCAGAACTTGCATGGAAATTCAGGGAACAAAGGTATAATTAGAACCTCTACAGGACGGGAAAAAAATGGAAAAACGAAAGAACTGTGTAGAAAACGCTATTTTCGTGGAATGTTTCCTTCTTAGGGGGTTAGCCAGAAAGAGAAGGGTTGAAGTCTGAAACAGACTTTAATGCAGAAATACCCGGATGGTGACATTCCAGACAAAGACAGGTAAGCTTTGGCATATATGCATTTCATAATAAAATTCTACCTTTGTTTGATTGCAATCAGGCTGATCAGGACAATATTCACCATAAAGCAGGAATATGCAGAGTTAATGGGAGCATCTCCTGTGCTCCTTTTTACCATTTCCTTTTAGATTGTGATTTTCCTTTCGCACATAATCATGTTCTTTTCCAAGCACAGTAAGCCTGGGGATGCAGCCAAGTCCAGTCCCTATTATCTCCCAGACTGTGATAAAGTCACGCAAGGAGTAAATCTCTATGATATTTTTCAAGAACGATGAAAAGTCACACAAGCAGCAAAATTATCCACCTAAAATACTGAGCAGCTGTGGCATTGGCAGGGTTTTAGAAGTTGGTATCATATCAGTGCACTGTTCTTGGCTTTTCTGCCTGTGTTTCAGATAACCACAGGGTCTCTGGCACCTGTCTAAGGTTGGGTTGTGAGCACTCTCTTCAATTACCATCAGTCATCATAAGCTGCTAAGTCCTATGTGCCTGCTAAGACTCCAACCAGCCAAGTCAGAGACAACTTTTATAACTAACAGGCACAGTGAAGTCTAAGTCTTTTCACAGTGAACTCCTGAGGTGGGATTAAAGACAGTATCCAGCCAGTGCTGTACAGTTGTGAGAATACGTGCATTATTTTGAAAGGAAATTGCACAATGACAATTCAAGTTATCAACTCCTTTTTAAGATCATCTTTTATTGCACTAAAATTTTTGCTACTGTAGACCTGATATTGCTGCTTATCCTATCGGGAAAAGTTTTCTCTTCTTTTCATAATAAAAAAGCCAGAAGTTTTCTCTACCACCAGAGTAGACTATTATTGAAAGGGAAAAAAAAAAATGTTAACTAAAGCAAAAGCTGTGGCACCAAACTTGATATAGCTACCTGATGAGAAGATTCCCAATGGTATACCTACTGGCTGATGTAGTAATATTTTCAGAAATTTCAAAAAATCTGGAAGCTTACAACTCCTAAGATCTGCAATAGAGAAAGAATATTCTGTGATCCTAATGTTATTCATCAATATCATGTACACAGACGTGCTGATCCAGGATATTGCCTCAGTGATATTAATTCTCAGTGAGTCCAGAAGGAGTGTATTACAATTACTGCAGTTGAAAACAAAAGTGTAGGCAGAACTGAGTAGAAGCTTCCTCAAGGCTAAGAACTTCAAAGTTTCTACACAAAAATTGGATGAAAAACCCTGAGGAAAGATTGGCTACCACAAATACCATGTAAACAAACAACAGATGTGCAGAGTTTTATTACTGGTTTCATCCTGATACATGGGGAGAATGTCACTCCCTGACCTAGTGATGGAAAGACATTGCAGAGACAGAAAGACTACTATCCCTTCACAAACAGGTAAATCCTAATAGGAGAGTTCTGTTGCCACAGATGTTCTAGATCATTGGTACTCCCTGAATGAAAGAGGAACAGACAGTGAGAGAAAAGTTCAGATTTACTTGAGGATCCAGACATGACTCTTCACTGGAGCTAATAAAGTGAATAGTTGAATGATTCTCCCCAGCTTCCATGAGTTGTTTCGTGATGCCAGCAGGACATCATGAAGGACAGATATTTCACTGTCTTTCTTGCTTCATTACTGGTCCATGCAGAAGAGGATTACAAAGACTGAAGATACTACTTAAACTGTTATTAAGTAGCGGAAACTCCTACCTGGAAAATTCGAGTAGAAATCCATGCCCAAAACATTATGCACACTACTTATTTCCCTTTGGGGTATATCTTCTCAACGTGGCTGCAACACAGAAGAACAGTCACTAACTTGTAGACTAAACATCTATTCCTATTTTTTGCTGTTCAGACAATGAAGAAAGAAAGTTAAGGAAGTTTTAGGTAGTTTTCATCTGAAGTAACTATATATAAGTAACATAACTATCCCATTGTAGGTTTATTTGTAGAGGAGACAACTTGGATAAAGTGACCAAGTACATAAAGGTTGCCACTATGGGACCTAAAGCCTATCTGTCCCCGCAATAAGCTTAATGATAAATTTGACAAACGTCACAGTGATCTGTGACTACACTACAGACTGTGACTGCACTACAGAGAAATGTTCAGCTTGTCCCTTAAACTTGGAGTTCACAGTTTAGAGTCTTAGAAGTTAGTTACGTGAAGTACAACAATTTATTTTCAAAATACTTTTAGAATTTAATTCCATTGAATAAATTCAATAATAACATCAATTCTTTTTTTGTTTGTTTGTTTTATTTGGGTTATGATCACTTGCTGGATTGATGAAAGCTTCTCAACAGCTTTTCATGAAACATTTCAGAAAGTCTGATTTGTTGCCTTTTTGAACCTAAGAACTTCTGTAATTTTTACTATATCAGCCAGTAGGAATACCATTGGGAATCTTCTCATCAGGTAGCTATATCAAGTTTGGTGCCACAGCTTTTGCTTTAGTTAACATTTTTTTTCCTTTTAATAATAGTCTACTCTGGTGGTAGAGAAAACTTCTGGCTTTTTTATTATGAAGAGAAAGCTTTTCCCAATAGGATGTGTCCTTTGTTTAAGTTGAATATCCTGTAGCAAATCAAATTGTCTTTTACAAGGAACACTCCAGTTTTTCATTGTTAAGGAATAAGTCTAAGTGCAGGGCTCTATCTCTGCATGTGGAATGTTTCAGAACAGAGTTATTAATACAATTTCTGGCTTCACTGTATTTTATTACCATTGGAGTCTTAAAGCGATTTTATTTACTCTCTCTTGAGGACTAGAAGCTCTCTATCCCTGATATTTTTATTTTTTTTTATTTTTTTATTTTTGTGTGTGTGTGATGCTCTTTCTGTGGGCAATAGGTGAGTTTGATTTTCATTTTTGTACTGTGTCAACTTGTACTACACGTGGTTATATAATGTGAGGTTGAGTATATCATCCATGCAGACAGCAATAATTTATCATATTGGAAACAGTGGAAATATAACATTCACATTATCTTTGTCCTTGTCGGTACATAACACTAATTATGTTCCACTGCGTGAAATCAGTTTTTGCAATATTTTTCCATGAAGTTTTCATAATCTTGTAAGAATCATTGTACTGAATATTACACACTGTTTTCCATTCCATAAACAACAGAAATTAATTCAAGAGGCTGTAAATTTGGTTTAGCTTGTTACTTACAACCTGCTACAAGAAAGTAGTAGATACCAAACAACTTTTTTCAACTTAACTAGAAAACTATAATTTAATACCTTCTGTTACATTAAATTCATAGAGTAGCCCCTCCATTTAGTTATTTTAGATTATCTCCAGGCTTTTAGTACTAACTTCCAATTATACTGGGCAGTCCTGTACTAAAGGAAGCCCATAAATTTCTTACCTAGAGTATATAAAGATATATACAGTGTTAATTAACAGGCCATTTAGGTGAACACAAATTGCAAGTCTTACAGATACAGCTACCTCAAAGTAAGAGTGTGATGCATCAAGCATTATATTAGAGCAATAAAACATTAGACGTAAAGTGATCAATATAAGAGAACAATTTCTCCTACTTTTTACAGTAAGATCATAGCTTCTCCTTAAGCTAGTGTATGTCAGAAAGACAGCTAGTCACAAATGACAATCTTTTCATTATTAGGTTGTCCCTATACTTAATTATATTCATTATTACTTTTAATCTGAATTTGTATTATTCCACTAACTTGCCTCTGAGTCATCTGCATATCTGAAATGAAAAATATCAGGCCACTGCTCTTAGTTGCCTTCATTATACACTGCTTCATGATAATTTATCTACCTGGTACTTCGTATAATGAATGTGCAGCCAGTGAAGAGAAATAGATGCTTGTGAATATCTATGGGCAGGATTCCAGTTCATCCAGTTCAGGCATTTTCCTCAACTGATGGATTAGATCAGTGGTTAAATGACTGTCTCTTACCTGAGTACAGGACTCCATGAGGACAAGAGAGACACTTTGATTGACCTGGAGTCTGTTTTCCTAAACTTTCTTGTTGAAGGAACACAGCACTGTGGTGGTGGTTTTTAGCATACGAGGGTTACAAAGTCACAAGAGCAGGGAAATAGGAATCTGGAGCTAAAAATGATATTATCACATTTGGCTGAGTGGCCAAGGCATTTGGTCCGTGCTCCCAGGAGCTGCGTTGGCCTTTTTAAGCTGATGAAACTACACAAACCCTTTTCAATGAGTCAAGTTCAAAGGATTCTGCCTTCTCCAGGAATGTTGCCCCAACGACAAGTGCTTGAATCAGGCTCTCAGCCATCAGTTCTCCAACTTGTCTTACATTAACAGCATGAAGCTGTGACATGGGAAGTTCAGAATGGATGTTAGGAAAAGCTTCTTCGGGTCAGGCGCTGGAACAGGCTCCCCAGGGAAGTGGTCATGGCACTGAGCCTGCTGGAATTCAAGAAGCATTTGGACAATGCTCTCAGACACAAGGTCTGATTTTTGGGTGGTCCTGTCCGAAGCCAGAAGTTGGACTAGATGATCCTTGTGGGTCCCTTTCAACTCAGGATATTCTATGATTCTCTAGTTCTATGATAATTTTCACGCATGCTTACATGCAGAGATGTTCAAGTGTCACAGATCTGAAGACTGTTCTGCCCATGGGCAAGTGGACCTTATCTGCTCACCCAATGAGAACTGTTTTATGCTCAGAAAAGAAAATTCCGGTGTCTTGAATTCAGACTCTTCTGAACTTCCATGGGCAACTAAAATTCAGCACTCAAAACTTTCTGGAGCTAATCTGGGAACACCCAAAACTAAGAAATCCTGGATGGGATGGATACTTGAGGATTTAGCATTCTTGGACCAAAGCCACTAGTTAGCTGGGACTTAAAGAGGTTAACTATGCAAGATAAATTAACCCAATGAGAACATTTTGTTTATAAATTCAATAATTTAAAAGAAGAGAGAAGTTAAGATGTGAAATAGTAGATGTCAAGTACCAGTGGGGGCCAGCAGCTCCCCAGTGCAGGGCCTGGGGGGCTTCCTGGGATGTCTGGGCAGGGCCTGGCAGCCAGGGCCTGTTAACAAAGCCAGGAGCAGGGCAGGTGGGGGGCAGCTGGGGCAGCCCCAGCCCAAGGCACTGGGCATCTCCCTGGGGGTGGGGACAGGCGAAGTCCGGGCAGGGATGGCAGACTATGGGTGGAGGTCAGGCCCAGGCCCAGGGAGGGAACCAGGCTGCTCAGGGCCATTATGGACTAGCATTGCCCTCGCAACCCTATACAGGAGGAAAAAGAAGGTTTTGTGAAGAAAGGACATATTGCTAAAACAAATACAAAGAAATTAGTGCTTACATCTGGGTGAAATTTACTGAAGAGGCCTAGTAAATATCAAAGGCAGTCATAAACACTAGATGAGTGAACACTTTCACCAAAGTCTGTGTAAATATGTAAGTAGTGAAGCTGCAGTCTATCGAAAATAGCAAAAATGCTTTTTGTAACTCCATAAGAACAAGGAAAAAGAAAAGGCATCTGAGCTGAGTTTCTCTGAATCATGAATGGAAAAAAGATAAGCACCAAAACCTGCCTCAGGGCACAGGAAGAATTGCGTGTACTAAATCTCTGGGCTCTTTGAAAAGAAGAAAATGGTTGAAACCTTTGCTTTGTCTTCTTCCTTTGAGTCAATGTGAAATGATTTTGCTTTTTTCCAGTATTTTAATTTGTACCATAAAGCAACATTTCACACTGCCACATTTAATGTACTTCTATCTTCTTTATGTACTTGGCTGCTCCCTGCCCATTTAGCAAAACGATTTACAAACTCTGATCCTTCTGGAAGGATCGCTAAAGGTAATTGAGAAAAACAGATCTGTTACCAATAGGCTTAACTTTAATTTAGAGGTGACTACTCCTATATGAGAAAAATTTTAGAGAGTTGCAAATTTAAAAAAGTGGAAGGTAATGCTATTAAACCACTGAAATGGGAAGAAATTCCTAAAAGCAGGGACAGGTGTGTTGGGAGGGGCTTACAACACAGACAAGCCTTTGAAAAAAACACGTCAAGTTCAACACCTGAGTTCACAATTAAACCTCATCAATACATAAACATGACAACTTTACAGAAGCCTGTTTGATTTAGAGTATGATTTTCACTTAATGTCTGTCTCTATGATTATGCCTCTCACCACCGTATTTGTACAAAAAAAAAAAAAAAAAAAAAGCTTATTTGTTCCAGGAAAACAATTCTCAAGGTCTAAAGTACTTTAATTGTATCAACATGCCTATTTGATGGATTTTTTGCAGGTGAAGAGGTCTTTTCTCATTTGCCTACCTTTGAAAGCACTGAATTCCTGATACTTTCTAGTGAAATCCATGAAATATTGGTTGTTCACCACCTTTAGAAAATAAAGTTACTATTTTAGTTAGATTTCCTTAATTTATATTTCAAAGTCAGTTTACAGATATGTGTAACAAAAGTCTATACCGTTCAGCACAGTTCTAGGCTTCTTTTTAATTAGTGTCATATTTTACTTTAAGCAATTTCTCATTTTTAAAAATCTTCTAATTTTACAGTATTCGTATTCAGCATAAGTTCAATACACTAAAATATTACATTTCTCAAAACGAAGCAGTTGCTGCAGTTCCCACAAAGTTATTATTGTACTCGATCATATTTATGAAGATATGGTACACTTATGAAATATAATGAAAAAAAAGAAGCTGTTAACCAGAAAGCAAAATAGCTCATTACATCCTTAGCATGACAGTTTCATTACTGCCCTACACAAATTTCACAGTTGTAATAAGATATGTAGTTATTTTGAGACTAAAAGCACAGCAGTTCTAAGTTCTGTGTAGCTCTGCAATTTTTAATTTTTATGAATCATAATATCTTAACTTGAAATTTGCATAAAAATAACACCAAAATGAAAGGAAGGAACTGTAGGACTAGTTCCTCTTATTTAGACATCCTAAATGCCTGATTCTTAAGATTAGAATTACTCTTCCAAAATAAGTTCTGTAGGGAGAGAGAAAGAGATATTTTTGAAGACCGTAAAGAGAGATCTGGCTTTTTTAAGTTTAGGCATGTAAGTGAAGGAAACTGGTTCCTATCCTAATCAGTTAGGCAATATAACCAAGGATGTTACTACCATGGAGCTGACAATGGCCTGTTCTATGCAATCACAGTATTTTTAGATAAACGGGCAGAGTCAATCAGTCCATTTAAGGCAAGACCACCCTTATCCAAATAATGCAGAACATATGTTAGTTTGCTAGGGTTTTTTTTGTTGGTTTTTTTTTTTTTTTTTTTTTTTTTACATGAAGTTTGTATGTGAGATAAGTTCTTAGGAACCTCAGAATATGGAGAATCCATAATCCTTCATGAAAACTATTCCAGTGCTTAATTGTCTGACTATTAAGATGTGTTGTCTTCTGCATAAGGTTGTGTATGTACATGCATAAGAGGTTATATACCCCTAGCAAAAGTAAATCCATTACATTGTGCTTTATCCATAATGTATATATCCTCTGCTGGGACTAGGCAGGATGTGTCTGCTCCAGATTACAGAGATTATAGATATTATTTGGGTATCATCTTCTTACAGAAATTGTTTGACCAGAAAACATCTTGTGTCCTTTCAGATAAGATTCAGTTGATTACTGAGTATCACTCTAATAAGGCATGAGCTCCACACATGAGTTTAGAATGACATCCAGATTCACCAGTTTAGAATTAGCTTCATCTCTGCTTCATTTTTTTGTTCCAAGTTGTGGTTATCATATGAAGCTGTGTTACCATGTGTGAAGCTGTGTCCAGATTTCAGTCCCAGCACCTGGGAAAGTTTCTAAAAGAGCCATCCATTTCTTTCCGCTGGAAACTACAGTGACTGGGTCATTTTCAGAGTTACTTCCAGTGTTTCTAGCCACAAGACCAATGGCTTCAGGACTCCAATGCTACATTTATATCTATAAATTAAATGTATCTTCCTACTCAGTGTTACGTTTTTAGACTAATCATTGGTGTGGTTTTGGTCCTTGCCATGTAAGACTCTTCTGACTGAACGAAAGATAGGTGCAGAGATGAGACAGCTTCATTGTGGCCACCTTTTTGGAGAGCAAGGGTATGGAAACAACTACTATAGTGCAAACTGGTTTAAGTGCCAAAGAAGTACCCTAGGCTACTTCAATTTTTCAGCCTGCTGTTTGTTACTTCTAGCTTTTCTTGGGGGGCTGAGAGTATTTTGCAAGTCTAACCTTGATGACAGAGTTCTGGACATGGACTCCTTGGAAATAAATTCATATTCCCACCAGGTTCTTTTCTTTATATATAAAGTTGATTAAAATCACATATTCTTCCTGCACCCCAGGCTTTTCAATATAAATGGGGCACTACTCCCTTATTTGACATATATATAGCAAGATCGGTATCCATTCCTGACTGAAGAGAGGAAGCCCTATGACTATCCAGCTGTATAATGAGATATTATTTTTCAAGGTACAGAGCTATCAAATGGCTTTAATGGTGGGGATTTGATTCTCTTCTGTGGGGCTATTTTAGTAACTGTAGCTTGTATTAAAAATAATATCCAAAGATAACTAATGCTTCATTATGGATGATTAATTTGTCATAAACATGAAAAAAAAAAGGAAGACAAGCTTCTCCACAGGGGGGAAAAAAGAGTTCTGAAGTGGAGAAGTTTCTAAAGGAGAACTTTGGAAACAAGCAGCTTTGAGGAGAAAACTTTTGCTCCCATTACTCTACAATATCCCTTGTGATTTCTGAGCATGGAACCAATGGGACCCTCTGTTCAGAATTATCCTTCTTTTCTCATTAAATTTGATTTTTCATAATGTTTTTTTCCTGTTTTTTTTTTTTCATTGAGGGAATTATTTGGAGTTGCACGGTGCTTGCAAAAAAAAAAAAAAAAAAAAAAAAAAAAAAAAAGATGTTTGCCTTGCCTTAGGAATACAAAGCCTCCTAAATATAAAAGTATACAAGTTTTTCACAAGCTCTTGTGAACTGAAGGCACTAAATAGTTGACTATGCTGTATTCTCTGTTGTGACTCCAGCATCATGTAGGATTATGACAAGTTTCAAACAGGTATCCAGCAGCAGTCATTTCTCGTATCTAAGGCCTACCTCTAAGAATTCACCCAGGAATTTGTGGCATATTCTGAGTTTGGTGTTGCCATATTAGGCTGTTTCTAGCACCAACAGCACCTACCCTAAAGCTGGGTATGCCTGTAACTGAAGAGCAACCCTATTGCCATATTTCCATACCAGTACTAATTATTTTCAGGTACTTTGAGGACAAGAGGCACAAAGAATAGTTGCTTGTTAAAGAACAGGCCACTTCTGAACGAAAAATGTAACTAATCATTTGCCCATGGTAATGAATATCCAATCAGGTACATTCATCACTTTGTACTTTACTGTATTTCCCTTTAAACTGAAACATAATACTCTTATTTGGAGACCTAAAGAACAGGTTTCCATTAGCTGTTCAGTATAAACTATGTACTTATTATAACTAAATGCAGAACATTCTTGAAAGTGCTCACAGCTTCAAACACACTTGCAACATAACTCCATTGACTGCAGGGAACTCAGAATACACTGGGGATGAATTTGGTCCTAGGAGTTTAAAGCTTGAAGAAAAAATTAAGGGAACCAAGGGAAATCAAGACTATTCAATGAATTCCTGATGCATATGTATCCTTTTGTTGGATTGTTTCCTCCAGGGTATATTATGAATTCGTAATTTTTTGTTACAAAAGGTGTTCAAGATTTTTTTTTTTTTTTTGTAAAAAAAGGCAAAGAAGGAGCTGTACCACGAAGGATTATAAAATTATCATATATATTAATCTGCTGTAGAGACAGAAATTTCTGCCAAGTTTATAAGATGGTAAAGAAGTAGTTCTCTCTACACAGAGTGAATTTGAAATATTTTAGGCTGATTATAAGAGTCCCAGCTGTAAGATGTTCTGCCAGTTTCGTATACCTCTCACATGTATCCTTTGACGCCTGTATTCTTGAGGGATGTTATGAAATAACTGCAACCTATCAACAAGTCCTACTGATTGCAGCCAAAAATATGTCCCCGACAGTTGCCATGACCAACTAATCAATCTCAAATTTAGGTCAGCCACTTTCTTACCAGCTACACCAGGTATGGTAACATCACACAAAAGACAACAGAGAAAATCACCATGCTACGGTCCTTTCGTAAAAGTCCATTACATTGAACTGTTTCAAATTTTTATTCTTTGTTCCAAATAAATGTTCAGTCCTCCTGTACAGACACTTCAGTATGTAGGTAAGGAAATCAAACAGGAAAGGACATAAATATCTGACTCACAAGTTAAAAAATACCAACTGTTAAATATGTCTTTAATGCAGAGCATCCTCAGCCACCAATACTTTGCTAAGAATGCTGTTAACACCAGATGTTGTTCTTTATAACATTTTTCATCATAACTAAGCTTTTCCCACTAGCCTGCAGTGACCCTATTTAAACTCTTTGTCCCTGTGTACCCCGTACAGTACTTGTGCAAGAGGGAAGACTGAGATAGAAATCTTCCTTCTCCATGTTTCTACCATAGCATATGAAAAGGGTGACTTAACAAATGTGTCTGCTCTATATTCAAGTGTTCTGAGCAGCATATATATGCCACACCATGCAGTAGCCCAGCTCAGACATTGAGGAATATCTTGATAGTTCAGCAGAGGGCATCTTAATTGAGTCTAAAATGTTATGGAGACTATGTTTTAAAGTACGAATAATTTCATGAATTGTGACCAACTTTAAACCAATGAAGTCATATTTCTGAATTCAAAGCTTACCTGCCTGTCATTTATCAAGTTCCTGTTGCTTGCAGGCCCCAGAGTTTTTAAAAGAAAGCAACATATTCTCTACCACTACACTTTTGCTTTGCCTTTTCTAAGAAAGAGATGAACTGTCCTGAGTGAAAGCTTCTATAAATAAACAGACCTAACAACAAAACTGAGGCAGTCATCCAACCTGACAAATTTCAGTCCAGATAATTAGCTTCTGAAACAACTGAAAGAGAGTTATTTTAGGAAGAGTCAGGATGTGATATTAATAAAAATTCCTGTTTTTTCCATTAAATTCAATGTAATTTTTCTTTTGCATAAGAATTATGAGAACAAAATCTCATATATGTTAAAAAAAGCATTAAAAAGTATGAAACATACAATAGGACAGGTCTACTGGATATTCAGTCTTTGCTGATGTTTTACATATTTGTCTGGAAACACGACATAGAAGTATGCCTGTCTGTACAAAGGGATAGGGCAGGAATATGAAGCAGAACTATTGTGCAGTGCTGCATGGCTTAGATATTTTAAGTTGTATAAAAAGGAAGATGGAATTTTCAAAGCCATCTAAGAAATTTGGATTTACTAGTTATTGTTTTTTGATTTTCTGTAGTTATATGTTTTCAGTAGTAGAGAGCAATAAAGCAAAAGTCTCTTGAAAAATTAAACTATTGTTGTATTAGAGACCCATTAGCCTTTTTCATCTTTCTGTAGATTAGTATAAGAGAAAGCTGGGATGCAGATAATACTGAGGAAGCTGAATCATCCTCTGAAATTACCTCTTTTTTCACTGACCGTAGAAGGAACAAAGGCTTACATGAGATGTCTACATTTCACAAGAGCTCATCCTAGTGTTAGGTGATAGAACTCCAACCTTGACAGTGCATCCCTACTCAATCTTACAATAAGCCACAGGAAGGTATTATTTGACTGAAGCCAGGTCAGTAGAATGACTAGTGTCATTACCTGAGGCATATTTAAGAAGCAGAGGGCTTGGCAAATCTACAAATGGAAAAACTTAGGAAAGGTTTTAAAATCTTAAGAATTATTGTGAAGAAAATAGTTCCGATTAATCAATCATGTTTTACAATTACGTATACAAAAGTCACAGGATTATTTATTATTAGTTAAATACAATTTCCATACATTTGTAGCTTTTAAAGTGCAAATTGCAGACTTCCTAGTTTTTAGCTGAACTAACGTAAAGTCTTTAAGATTTTAGACAGAAATGAGATGTGAAAATTGGAGAATTAAAACCTGACATTGGTAGTAAGGAGAGAATCACAATACCAAAAGAGCATGTACCTCAGCAAAACTTCTTTATTAATGCTACAGAGATAACAAACTAACCATATTATCCAAGGACATTTCCCATAGATAGGATTGGCCAAAGAAATGTTTGGGTCATAAAATCGTAATTTAATTTGCTCTATTGGAAGACAAGAAATTTATTCCCAAGCTGGAACTCAGCCTGCTTCACAAAAGTCAAGAAAATAAATATGTAGTTATATTCAAAACCAATAAGAATTGTAATCTACATTATTTTATATAAATAACCTCTAAATGGAGGTTCTCCATTGATATTACTATTTCACAGTCTTCAAAGGCTGAAATATTTGTAAGATCACTTATTTCCTCCCCACTAGATTTCTAATTAACAATATCAGTTTGATTAAGAGGAGGCTGGGCTGAATATGGTTAAAATTGATCTTGGCAACTGGTTGCAAAGATTATTGATTAATCTACTTAATAAAATGTAGCAATGAAAGCAGCTTCTTCATGTGACAACACTTTGTTAACCATCATTGATAAATAGATGCTACAAATCCTGTGCAAACTTCTAGGATTGTCATTATCATCAAGCCATCTCATATCTTTTACAGACAGCATGTGGACACTCCTGCATTCATGAATCTCTGAATGCACTGGCCAAGAATCTCTACTAAAAATAAAGGATAAAATAAGTATTAGTCCTTTAACATGTATTGAT
This sequence comes from Chauna torquata, assembly GCA_013399475.1. Lineage (NCBI taxonomy): Eukaryota > Metazoa > Chordata > Aves > Anseriformes > Anhimidae > Chauna > Chauna torquata. The sequence continues at coordinate 25,399 of VXAL01006390.1, forward strand.
ATGTATGTTACACAGAAGTGTACAACTAAGGATTTTGTGCTTTTACTGATGTATTAATAATACATGCCAATCTCACTGTAGATGCGTAACTAGCATTTGTTATAAAATAGAAGCATAGCAGGAAAAATTTCCAAAAAATTCATGATAAGTGACTGAGGTTAAATTGTGAGTATTAGGGTATTTGTTCTATGTCCCAAGAAATATTTAGAAAGATAAAGCATCCTGTATAACATGAGTAAGGGCTTGAAATAAAGGATTTGAGTCAAATCCAAGAGACAAAGGCCCTGTAGGAAAAGACAAACTGAAAACAGCTGGAAATTAAAAATGAATGGTGTGCTTCTTGTATTTGTACAAATTTTTATATCACTTAAGTAGTCCAGTTCTGTTATTTTCAGTCTACTGGGCTTTTTTTGTTTTGTTTTGTTTTGTTTTGTTTTAGTTTTAACCAGCAGCCATGTTTTACCTTGATGCTTCCACTCTTCAAATGTTGGTACAAGAATTTTAAACCATTCACAACACTAATTTAACTTAAGATAACAGTAAGGGCTGCTACCATGACAAACTTGATGGACTGAATTAAATGGGATCCTCATGCCACCGAAGTTTAACTGAGTCTATGGTGCATGGATGCACTTCTAATTGACAAGAGGGCAGAAAGATGCATGACAGAGAGATGATGGATTCTGTATAAGATGTTAGACATAGATTTTGGTATCCACCCTGGAGAATCAATATAGGTGCCTCTTTGCTGACAAATGTATTTCTGTTACACACAAGAAATAAAAGGAATAGAAATGGTCCTCAGTTGTGTACAGAAAAATGTAGTGTAATAATTGCTAAGCCAATATACCTTGAATTTGTGTATTCCTCCAGTGGATCAGTTTCTGAAACTTAGAGATTTGCCACCTTTGCCTACTCTAATAATTTTCAGTCGTCTCTAGGAAGAATATGAATCCTAATGAAACACTTACAAAAAACAATGAATAAATCATCGAGTTAAACCCCTTGATAATGCATGTACCAAAAAAGTTAATTCTTAATTTCTATTCACACACACACACACAAAAAAGAAATTTTCATTAAAAGTAAAATAGCAGATGTGAGATGTTTTTATTAAAATGGATGGTGAGCAATAATTTTTTAAAAGCTTTTAATGCTATATG
>VXAL01006390.1:27067-39622 GCA_013399475.1 Chauna torquata
CCAAAGACATAAACACTCAAAAGAAGTGTTATTTTAATCCATTGAAAGTCAGGAACTATAAGCACTTTTTGTATTAGATTAAAAATAGATTTTAAATCTGTCTACTTGTGTTTGTTATTCCTGCTTTCTATCTCATAAGTAACAATGATATATTGTTCCCAATGTATTTCTTCATAAAGAAATTCTTCACTGCTCACACAGAAGTGTATTGTAGGTTCCACAATTTCAGTAAGAAAAAAATAATAAAACTTTTTAAATATTTAAATATTTTTTAATTTTTAAATTGTTTTTAAATATTAGAGAACCCATGAGATCTGTAATACAATATCCCATGCAGTGAAAGGCCTTCAGATTGAAGATTTGGAAAGATTTTTCTCTCCTTAATTTGCTGTCACTAGAAGTTATTAATAGAAACCCTTGGTATCTTTCCAGATTTCTTTTGGCATTAAATGTCTATGAATTGTCACACATGTAAATATGATAGAATACTACAATTAATATTTGAATCAAAATGTCATAATGAAATGAAATGAGGCAAGGAGACCAAAACATTTTCCTCACCTTTTCTTATATTCTTTCCCTAAGCATCACCTGCTGCCAGCACCTTGAGACAGGGTGGTGGGATTGTTGGACCTGTTGTCTGACAGAATACGTTCTTATAGTCTTCTAACAGCGCTCTGCTTTTTGCCATCAGTTAAACTTTAAAGTACAAAAGTAAAGATACAGGGAAGTTAACCAAAGCACAGCTTACAATGGGAAGCAAGAAAAATGCAGAAAGCATATGCCCCAGGCAACTGCATGGGCTGTGGCAGCAATAAAAATGTAGTGTCACTGTAACACACCATGAAGTGATGCACAGGAGGCTTTCAGGCTCCAGAAAATAATTCTGTCCTTTGGGGCACCCACCTGAAAAAGCAATGAGGGACAGACATAAAATATACTCCTCCTTCTAGAAATGATAGACTTTCCATTGAGTAGAGTTTGAACATGGTGAGCTCCACAGTGCTTGGATTCCAAATGTAATGTTTCTTTCCTGCTTCTTCTTCTTTTTACCTACTCAAATGGGCAGGAATAAAATGATCCCTTTCTATTCATAGTTATATTCAAATGAGTCCTTTTGCCTTTGTGCCTGCTGCACTTAATGTTACACCCCATAGAAAAGACTGTGTAGGATGACACTTCTGGGCATGATGCTACTTAGGAAGTGATATTTCAGAACATGCAATCCAATTTCTTGAGACAGTATTTTGGGAGACAGAAGGTAAAATCCAAATATAAAGAAATGTACTTACTTGTCAGTTTAACAAACTTCCCACAATAATTCGTTTTGAATTTGCAAAGAATTGAGATGAATAAAAACAGATTATAAATACACAAGTGAGGAAAACATATAGAAAAATACTAAATGAAAATCTATGTAAAATACAAAGTCAGTTAAAATAAATAGTCTGCAAAAAACAGTTTTACCAACATTATGTAAGAACCTGAAAGTCTCATTTGAATTTCAGCACATTTGGATACAGGTCATACATATGTAAAATGACAGACTAATGCCACAGAAAATTTAGAGCTAAAATAAAAAGGTTTCAAGTGTTGAAACAGTCATCAAAACCTTTCCTGACCCTGTAACACCTATGTTTTTACCAACACATCCAGTACTTAATTTCAAATTCCTCCCATCTCAAGAAGGAGAAAAACAACTCTGCCCACTTTAAACTTAATTTAACTGCTAGCATACTGTCTGTTCTGGATGTGACCTCCTAAGCAGAAGGCTCTAGATGTACTTAAGCAGTACCACATTTGAACACTGCTAAAACTGCCTGTGGAGGAGCAGACCTCCACTTTCTGTCTAAAGATATGGCAGATATGGTAGAAAACCAAGTATGCAATTTAAGAATTTACAGGACTGGATGGAACGTAAGCCTCTTAATTCTACTTCATTCTTATGTTAAGTTTCTTATTCCAGGGTGATATGATCAAGATGACATAGCTAGCTAGTTGTAGTTATTAAAAAACTCCAAATTCCTTATTTCCACTTCATTAACTCTCTACTGAAACATATTGCATCTTCTTTGGAAAAGCAATCATATCAGGGGGATCAGATCTCCTGGGGCAGAACTTTCTGGCACTTCAGCAAGATGTCCCACACTTCACACTTTGACGAGCAGATCAGCATACAGAAACTTAAACCAAACACAAAATGCATGCCAGCTTATTCTGTCCTACCCAGAAAGAAGACATCCTAATAAATTACTCATGTTTGAAATGAGGGTTTAATGGAATGAAATATAAAATATAAACAGAGATGTATTCAGAACCCCATATCTGTGGCAAATTGAATCCTTACGGCTTTATTGCATAATGGTCATAAAAATGCTTTCAAGAATCTGTAAATGCATATTTTAAATTATTCCCTTAAGCCTACTCAGATCTGCTGTATGACAAATGTGGGAGGTTGAGTGAGAGTAGCTTATATGCCAAGGAGTAGGGAAAAAAAAAAGACAAAGAACAAATTTAATAATAGGAAAGAGGGAGGTTAGTTAATTTACACATTCTTATAGTTTCTCTTCTCTATGTACAGTGGCCCCATTTTTACTTCATCTTAGCCAAGCAGGCATTATCGGAACTAAAGAAGCCTGCTGGTTATAGTTCAGTTTGCCTGCGTTTTCATCTTTTCTGATGACCTTATCTTTTTAAATGACACTTGTAGAATCAACCAAAATGGTTTACTGATCACAGTATTTTTGAAATGCTGAAATGCTTGTCACCTTGATTTCACAACAGCATAAATTCAAGAAAAGTAGTGTAAGACATCATTAACTAGGTTAATTTTGCTGTGTACATGATGCAGATCTACTCCTATATTCATCTAAGTATCTTAAATTTGCAAGGTATGATAAAATATTTCTGTGGCAAATATATTTTTAAAAAGAGTGTACATCTTCATTGAATATTTGTATTCACAGAATGATTCAAATTAGAATGAAACTCTCTTTAAATTAGAATGTTTTCTTTAATATCTTTATCAATAGTCTGGGTGAGGAGATTGAGTGTATCCTCAATAAATTTGCAGATGACTCAAAGTTAGGCAGGAATGTTGATCTGCTTCAGGGTAGGAAAGCTCTGCAGAGGGATTTGGGTAGGTTGGATCAATGGGCTAAGGCCATCTGTATGAGGTTCAGCAAGGCGGAGTGTTGGGTCCTGCACTTGGGGCACAACAACCCCGTGCAGTGCTACAGGCTGGGGAAGAGTGGCTGGAAAGCTGCCCGGTGGAAAGGAACCTAGGGTTATTGGTAGATAGCCGGCTGAATATGAGCCAGCAGAGTGTCCAGGTGGCCACAAAGGCCAACAGCATCCTGGCTTGCAGGAGCAATAGTGTGGCCAGCAGGACTAGGGAAGCGATTGTCCCCCTGTACTTGGCTCTGGTGAGGCCGCACCTTGAATACTGTGTTCAGTTTTGGGCCCCTCACTACAAGAAGGACCTCGAGGTGCTGGAGCGTGTCCAAAGAAGGGCAACGAAGCTGGTGAGGGATCTGGAGAACAAGTCTTATGAGGAGTGGCTGAGGGAGCTGGGGTTATTTAGCCTGGAGAAAAGGAGGCTCAGGGGAGACCTTATCACTCTCTACAGCTACCTCAAAGGAGCTTGCAGTGAGGTAGGGGTCAGTTTGTTCTCCCAAGCAACAAGTGATAAGACAAGAGGAAATGGCCTCAAGTTGCACCAGGGGAGGTTTAGGCTGGATATCAGGAAAAATTTCTTCACTGAAAGGGTTGTGAAGCATTGGAACAGGCTGCCCAGGGAAGTGGTCAAGTCACCATTCCTGGAGGCATTCAAAAGACGTGTAGATGTGGTGCTTAGTGACATGGTTTAGTGGTAGACTTGGCAGTGCTGGCCTAATGGTTGGACTAGATGGTCTTAGAGGTCTTTTCCAACCTAACTGATTCTATGATTCTACGTTTCTAAGTGTAGATCTTTCACAGACTCTGCCACAGCTCTTCGAAAAGTGCTTGGGAAAGGACAACCATAACTCATTAAAACCGGTAACTAACCATTGACTGAGCAAGTGTACTCAAAAGTTTATGTTAGCATGGCTTGACTGGTTGGAACACACACATCTGTCCCAAAGCACTATAGATGCTGATCAGGACAGCCATCATCTAGGGAAAGACCAGATCTCCCAAAAACAAACACACCAAGTGTATATACTGCATGCAGGTAATAAACCAGCAGCAGTAAACAATGTGACATCTGATGTTATGTTTTTCAGCTTAGTATCCAACTTTTGTAACTACTGTCCAATGAAGATAACACACAGACTTTCTCATACCACAGAGCACTAATTTCCTGCCATCAGTCTTCTTTGTGCTATTTGTTATAAATATGAATGTAGTTGTACATTTTCTTCATTTTTCTGAGTAGCAACTTTAGGATTCTTCCCATTTTGCATGGAGATACATGCATTGGGTTTATGTGGTAAAGGTGTGGTAGCAGGGGGGCCACAGGGGTGGCTTCTGTGAGAAGATTCCAGAAGCTGCCCCATGTCAGATAAGAGCCAGTTCCCCCCGGCTCCAAAAGGCCCCCGCCGCTGGCCACACCTGAAGCAATGAGCGATGTTGTTTGCACCTCTGTGAGAGCATATTTAAGAAAGGGAAAAAACTGCTGTGCAACAGCAGCTGGGAGTGAGAAGAGTGAGGAACAGCCCTGCAGACACCAAGGTCAGTGAAGAAGGAGGGAGAGGAGGTGCTCCAGACGCCGGAGCAGAAGTTCCCCTGCGGCCCGTGGTGAGGACCATGGTAGAGTAGGCTGTCCCCCTGCAGTCCATGGGGTACCACGGCGGAGCAGATTTCCACGCTGCAGCCCGTGGAGGAGCCCACAGTGGAGCAGGTGGATCTGGCCTGAAGGAGGTTGCAACCCATGGAGAGCTCCCGCAGGAGCAGGCTCCAGGCCGGACCTGTAGCCCGTGGAGAGGAGCCCACGCAGGAGCAGGTGATCCGGTGGGAGCTGCCACCCATGGGGGACCCATGCTGGAGCAGTTTGCTCCTGAAGGATGGACCTTGTGGTACGGACCCATATTGGAGCAGCTCTTGAAGAGCTGCAGCCGGTGGGAAGCCCACACAGGATCCGTTCGGGAAGGACGGCATCCCGTGGGAGGGACCCCACGTTGGAGCAGGGGAACAGAGAGTGACCATGAAGGAGTGGCAGAGACGAAGCGATATGGACTGACCGCAGCCCCCATTCCCCGTTCCCCTGCGCCACTCAGGGGGAGGAGGTAGAAGAGGGTGGATGGGGGGAAGGTGTTTTTAATTTGCTTTTAGTTTCTCACTGCTCTAGTTTGCTAGTTATAGCAATAAATTATACTAATCTCCCTATGTTGAGTCTGTTTTGCCCGTGATGGTATTTAGTGAGCAACCTTCTCGTCCTTATCTCAACCCTTAAGCCCTTGTCCATCACATTTTCTCCCCCTGTTCCTCTGAAGAGGGGGAGTGAGCAAGTGGTTGTGGTGGAGTTCTGCTGTTTAGCTGGGTAAAACCACCACAATACATCACATGTGAATGTGCTAAATGAAGTCAAAAAGTCAAGGTAAAGTGATTTCTACATTTGTAGTTTAGGGTAAAAGGGAGTCACATGTTACTGTTACTGAAAGTTAAGTACACTCCATCTTCTGAGAAATAACATTCCCACTATTTAACTGGTATACTCTCTTTACATCTCTTCATTCATTACGTAAAGATCAGGTTACCTTTCTGATCCTCTCTTAATTCAATTACCCTCCAGTCCTGTTTTTTTCTAATGTTGTCCTCTCTACTTCAGGGATACAGATTGTATGTGCCTTTCTTTTCTTTGAGGTAATCACACATAGTGGCCTTTCAGTTTAAAATCAGGAACCAAGCAAATAATTCTTCATTGCTTTTCTTCAATATAGTCTTTCTTATCCACAAAAATAATATGCCTGATATCTGCTTTTCACTCGTCAGGTTGAATTCTTCTGATCAAATCAGAAATCAAGAAGTTAGCCATCTAGTTACCAATGGCTTCCTACACACACAATATGTGACTTATCAATGCCAGGTCATTGGCCTGCCCTAAAAAGCACTCTCTGGGCAAGACAAGTCATCCACTGCAGGGTATATTCTCTTTGGTGTCTGTTAAAAAATTTTCAGGTGACAAACCGAGCTATAAACATACAACTCTCAGATGCCTAAGATGGCAGAAATCAATTCCGTTCAAGCTGTCTGAATGTGTATTTCTGTGAAAGATGACGCTGGAAAAATGAGATTTAATTTTTATTTCAGCTGTGCTCATGAGTCACAAGTGCCCTCAAACGAATCAGTCCTTCTTATTTTATCTCATATATTCTGTTGAAGATAAATCTGTTTAAAGATCTAAGCTTAACTTGGCAGCTTAACTAAGCTTAACTGCAGCTCCCTCTGTAGAAAATTTAGGTACAGAAAAACTAGAAATGGGCAGCATTTCCAAAAATGAGGGACAAGTCTCCATAACTATGAAGAATAGCACTCATGGATAGGGAAAGCTTATATTTTATTGCAGAATAGTCCTGTTGTTGTCAGAATAGGCCGCTCTCTCGTCTAGTAGAAGGATAGTAGCTGGTAGACAGGTGGTTACGCCCAGTGATTCAAGGCTAAGTCAGAAGCAGGATTCAGAAGAGGTAAGGCCAGGTCAAAAGGGAAAGAATTTTGGTGTTATAGTACACTAAGTATCTAGGCAAAATCCAGAAGCCAGATTAAGGAATGGAATCTAATGAGTCTTTCCTGAAAAGTATTCCCAAAGCAAATAGCATCAAGCAAATCCAGGAAAGAGCAAAGCTAAGCATACAGAAATGAAACACAAAGAGGAACCTGCAGCCAGCTATGAAACAAGCAACTACATGCAATCTAGGATGTGTTGCCTGGGAAAGAAATTCTCACTGGCCAATCCAAAGTTATTTTCATCTGGGTTTAGCTGAACAGCTGGGTTGAAAGTAAGCTGCTTACAGCCAAGATGTCAGACATATACCTTATTTGCTCAATGGGACTGACCAACAAGCCAATGATCTTTTTACAGTAAATACTCTTGAGCTACTTAGTAGGATGGTCTCTCTTGGCCAACCAGAAACATCGTCTGTGGTTCCAAGATGAACTACGCTCCGAAAAGGGAGGAGTATCATGTACAATATTTTGGGTATGCTTAGCTAAGGCAATGCAAAAAGCTGTAGCAGAATGGTAATAATCACTTTGCTAGAAGATTCTCCAAGCTAGATGCTTTGTTCTTCTGTTATGAGAACGTAATTCTGGACATGATAACTCAGCGGAAATTCTCTCTGAGATGTATTTCTAACAAAAGATAAAAAATTTCACATGAATAATACTTCTGGAAAATATCATCAGACAATATGATCAACAGTTTGGTTAATCTCCTACTCTGTGTAGGCACAGGAGTTCTTTAAAATCTTTCCAATTCCTATGAAAGCAGCAGCCAAAATGCCCCATTGCATTGGTGTCAGGAGCTGAATTACATCTAGCTGTAAATGCTGATAGATAGAATGTATCTGGTTGCCTTCTTTTGTACTTCATTTAAATCTCCAATGGAAAATGCAGACTTTAAAATCTCATAAACAACAAACAAGACAAAGAGAGATGACTGGTAAATCAGTTTTTAAAATTCTCTGTACTGAAGTAGAGAAAGAAAGGTAGGGAGAACTGTGAGCAGCTGCTTATAATATCATATTCAGACTACAGTGTGATTCTCCTACTCACAAACTGACTAAACTTGCAGAAGTTGACAGCATTACTCACATAATTACTCACCTCTGTATGACTAGGACTATGTAAATCAATCCTAGACTATGAGGAGCAATGGCATAACTCTACTTCTGCTTCACACATTCTTTGGTGAAATGTCATTCTGTTTTCCTGGGGAAAGTTGCCCCCCATGCCAACTCCCTCCCCTCCCCCCCAAAACAACAACAACAACAACAACAACAAAACAATAGGCTGGTGCCTATCTAATAATTAAAGCCCATAGACAGATTAAGGTACCAGAAAGCCCCACTCACTCCGGCACATTTCACATGACATCCCACCACCCTCTCCCCACTTCTCCTCTGAGCCTTCCTGAGCTCTTAGTTGCTACAAAGTGTCATGCTTCTGCTCATACTATCTGTACTTAACTGCCAACACTCCTCCACCCCCTGCTAGGGAGCATTGGTAATGTCAAGGAGCCAAGGGACTGCTGAGATGAGGTCAAGTAGGAGACAGAAATACCAGTTTGTTGCAGACCCAGAATAGCCCTCAGCCTCATTTGTCAATCACAACAACAACAAAAAAAGGGTTTCCCAGTCTGAGGTAGGTGTAGATACTAAAAAATTCTGCACCATTTATACTCCTGAAACCTGCAGCATTAAAGACTGAAGCAAAGTGCTCAGAATCATGTTAAGATCTATAGAAATAAGACTGAATTTCTAAATGTCTCTGATTAGGTAATATTGGATAGGATCAACTGGAAACATGGCAGAACTGCTGCGCAGAGATGGGTATACTTTTGAGATGCACAGTTAACCTCAGTGAGAAGGAAACAGTTTGTGCTGCCTTTGTTTACTAGGTTCCCTGAGAAGCAAAAATTGGCAGAGGAAAGACACATTGCTCTGATCATTTTAATTAAAGCTTGTAATGCATCAGTGAATACCTAAAAACAAACATCACGCTCATCAGCTGTTCTCTCACTCCTCTTTCCCCCCAGACATACACAGTATATGGAATGAAGAGAACTGAAGACCTAACCATAAACCTCCATCAGCTATAGGGCTGTTTTCAGCATTTTTAATGGGTCAAAGCATATCCAGGAACCACTCTGTCAGGTATTCTTGGCAACAGAAAGGATTAGGCTCAATCTGTCTGGGAGTTCCTTCAACAAATAAAATGCATCTTTCCCAGAGCCAGTCTCTTTATCCCTGTCTCCTGGTGATTGAGATAAAATTTCCTTGAATAAATGACTAATTAAATTTGTACACAGAAACTCCTATTTGGCAAAACATTTGATAAAGACCAGACATATCTAGATGTAATAGAAAATGTTGCAATGATCACAAGCAGCTGTGGTTAGAGCATGCCATTAGCAGTGGCAGAACCTCAATCTTTATGTCAGATAATACACATACTCAGGAGTATTTCTCTTTTCTCTCATTTCCTATGTTTCTCCTCAATACCGCCACTTCCTTAGGCCCCTTACACTCTGAGGCATGGTCCCCTTTCCCAAATGTCAGTCTTTCTACTTGCAAAACCAAAAACGCATATTTCATCCATTATCTAGGTGTTGCAGACACTACCATGCTGTGGGCTACCCCAGCTTCTGTGTACAGGCATACAGGTTGGCTCCTGAAAGTTGCGTTTGTACTGTCTGTATAACATGCACCCACATGTGCACTAACTTGTCTTTCACATCAGGATTTATTCAGTAGATGGTCTAGCTGGTTTGCTCCAGGTTGAGAATAAGGAACAAACCGGCTGGAAACTTATTTACAGGAAAAGTCTTGTTAGTATGAAAGAAAACAGGAAAGGGAATTCCTCTTCCTTGATCATCTCAATCTTGAGACAACTGGGAAGAACATAGGAAAAAAAAAAAAAGTTGAGAAAGTTTGTCGACATGGAACTGGAAAACTGACATTTTGTTCTTTCTTAAAACAACTAGAGCTATTCTTGCCAATATAATAATCTCAATTCTCTCTGAAATGACGACTGGCAAATAAATAAATAAATAAATAAATAAAAATCCAGAACTCTTTACAAAGGACCTGAAACAATGAATATCAATATATCTACATTAATGTGTAAACTTCTACCTTGCCCTACAGCTCTTTTCTTAAAGACTAGCTGATATTAAGATGAACTACAGAGTAAAATAAATTTATTCAGTAATGAAGTAAACAAATAGGTGAGATGGAAGGAAAAACTTTTCTCCCAAAAGCCAAAGCATACATGTTTAAGGAATTAAAACTGATATTTACATATAAACATTACAACAAAATTTCAGTTAATATTGTGTAGCTAACAGTTTGGGAACACTGAAGTGAAAAACTCTGCTTGATTATGGCTCAGAATCATCCATGTAGCTAAGTGCAAATATCCAAAGAAAAGGTATTATCTAACAATTGTTTTGCTGCCTTGAGTACTATATCTGGGTGACACCTTTCTTCGTGTTATAAATTAGTGGTGAACATCAGTAGACTCACATGAAATGTAAAGTACTAACAGAACATGCAAAAAAAAAGTGCAAACAGTGCAAGTGAATTTAATTACATGAGCTACAAAGCTAGAAAAGCAAGGATCCCCTCATATCTGTCAAGATTCCTAGCACTCATACAATGATTTCATGTCCAATTTATCATGCTACTATGAGCTACAGACCTGAAGCAAAGTCAAGTGATATCAATGGGAGCTTTTCAGGACTTTCAGCTATACCTGGAAGGCTAAAGGAATCTGCATCATATCAGATGCTTTTCCTTTGTTTCTTTTTTGAGGCAAGGTGAAGATAAGCATCTACCAAGATGTCTCATTGATATCACCTTGGAACAGGGGCAAGACAAAGTGAGCTCCTCAGTCTTTTTTGTCCTCTGTCTGTGATCCTGTCAGAAGTCAAGAGGAGGAGGGTTTCTGTGTTAACTTTTTGATATCCTGAGATTTCCCAGCACTGTGTCTATGATTGTCTACTCTGATACCAGTATTTACCATAATGTGATAAAGATGTAGCTATAGAAAAGTGGTTTTTAGACACTGGTTTTAGTTGTTTATGACTTTGTTAGCCACTAAGTATTCATTCTAATATTTTTTCATTCTTTGAGTCTATGTGGAGAAAATATTTCTGCAAAAACAGCCCAATCTTTCCGCAGATGGGAATAGATGTCATCTTGTCCAAACCAAAAAAACTTGTAAATTTTTGAAAGCTCAAGTACCTCCACTGCCTGGGGGAAAAAAAACAACAACAACAACAACAACAAACAACAAAACAAAACAACAACAACAAAAAACACTTGACAGAGAATTTATCCGTGCCTGAGAAATGTTTTAGAATCCCATGAGATTTTCCCCAAATGTGAGTATCTGAAGATCTTTTTCTGTGCAGAGTTTTGTAGAACATCATATCCACACCAAACATGTTCCATCCCAGGACGGCTAGGAATTCCTCCTCAGGCAGTCTGGAATTGCTACTTTTTCTTTCTTTTTCTTTTTCTTTTTCTTTTTCTTTCTTTCTTTCTTTCTTTCTTTCTTTCTTTTGTGCTTTCTTTCTTTCTTTCTTTCTTTCTTTTTTTTTTTTTTTTTCTTAAGAAATAACATGGTACTGAGTGCAGGAAATGAGGGAAAGGAGGTTGTGGGGAACTACAACAGTCCTAAGGGGATTATGTGTCATAGTTCATATGCAAAGGGGTATAGAAAAGGTTGCATATCTAGTGTTAATGACACCATTTGACTATATAGTCATAACATTATGTTAATTACATGTAATTTCATGTAAATCAGAAATACAAAGAACCTCTATCTAACTTCTCTCTTTTTCAGCTCAGGCTGTTCCTATTATGTGTTTGTGTTTGGTTTAGTCTTATTTTAGACGAATGAATATTCAACTACTTCTCCTGGGAAACATTGTCATACACTGAAAAACCTTTAGGGTGTTTTTTTTTCCCCCTTATTGTGCATATTCAACTTTTCTTTTTTCCTTTTTACATCCCTGTGAATCTAGATCTAGTCAAATTTTCTGTTCCTTTCCCCTTGCAGAGCACTTGAACCAGAATGGCCAGAGAGCTTCTGTTGGGGTAGGCACAATGTAAAATTGAAAGAAATGACCTCCACATGAGGAACACCCAGGCACAAAGTTCCACAGCAGTTTCTGTCTGTGGGGACAAAGCAGGAGAGAACTGCAGAACTGATCACTATATAAACTCATTGTTCATGCAAGCTTCCGGTATGGGTGGACCACAGTGGCCCGTTAGCTGCTAGATGTAGTACAGATTGCTGTCTGGTAGCCACCAAACACAACAGCTGTCAAATCTAATGCAGTCAGCAAACTACTGCTGGAAAGCAGACACCTTACACAGTGGTTTCCCCAGCTCCCAACCCAGTTCCCCTTGATGCATCTTTGTGTGCATCAAATAATACTTTATATTAGAATCATAGAATCATAGAAACACAAGGTTGAAACTGACCTACAGGATCATCTAATCCAACCGTCATCCTATCACCAATACTACCCACTAAGCTAGTAAACCATATCTTGTAGCACCTTGTCCAGGCACTTCTTGAACACCGCGAGGGTCGGTGACTCCACCACCTCCCTGGTCAGGCCGTTCCAATGCCTGACCACTTTCTGAGAAAAAGTTTTTCTTGATGTCTAATCTAAATCCTCCCAGGTGCAACTTGCAGCCATTACCTCGAGTCCTATCATTAGTTATGTGGAATAAGAGGCCGACCCCCTCCTCATCACAACCTCCCTTCAGGAAGTTGTAGAGTGCAATGAGGTCTCCCCTGAGCCTCCTCTTCTCCAGACTAAACAATCCCAGCTCCCTCAGC
>VXAL01006390.1:46298-75156 GCA_013399475.1 Chauna torquata
ATATATAAGGACAAGATCTAATCTCTTATACATAGAATATTTCCACCTTAGCAATAAATTTAAATTGGTGAAACAAAGATAAAAATCTGTCATATCAATGTGCATAATGCTAGTCTGTAAACAAAATAAAGCAGTGATTAATATCATGATTCCTGTGATTGCTGTTAGCATTCAGCTTTTGCTAGTTCAGCAGCAAGGCAGCACTTCCAGCTAGTACCAAGGCCTTCCAAGCTGTATTGTATTTGACAGCACAGGATGGGGCTTAAATAGCTATTTAAGTTAAAGAATCTTAAGAACCTTGTCTGAATCTTAAACACATTTGCAGTGTCATACTAGGGAAAACTGTGAAGAGGGCTAAGCATGTATGAGTTCCAGTAGTATAAAATCCAAACTGGTAATCAGTTTTTCAAACATGTCAAGCTGAAGGAATGTTAGGAGGGTATATAGGGTGACATCAACAGTACAGTTAAGAAACAGGCATGTCTTGCCTTTGTGTTCCTACCTTGCGATTAAAAAATGGTGACAACTGAAGTGTTAAAAAGTTAATGAGAGAGAGATGAAAGTGAAAAAGGGGGTTTTGAAGTGTAATAGGCTCATTTAAGGACCCAAAAGTATGACAGTGGCAACACAAATGAAATAATGTAAGTTTACGTTAGCAATGATGATATTAACTGATTTGTTAAACCTCTGAGCATGCCCAGGATAAATAAAACATTTTCATTTTAGATTTAATTGGGACCTCATTAAATTATTATGCAGAAGGATCTGTCATTTGTGAAGTGTTTCATTTAACATTACATTTCTCAATCCAGCACAAGCACAGGGGACTGACCTAGTTAGCATGCTGAGTGCAGATTTGTCAGGGTTAGAGTCCAGCATTGATAGCCAGCCACACAATGCTGATACAATCTCTTGGTAGCAGGAGACAATTTTTAAAGCATCTGGCTGGGGCGAAAATCGAGTCCACACTCCCTCTTAGCACATGCTCAAAGACATTTTATTTTCAGTGTGGGCTCTAATAGGTGTGACATATTCCTGCCTATTCTTTTTGGATATCAATGTGTTTCTATGAATCAGTGAAAATCATTCCGTTAGACTGATTCAAAGGCAATATATTTCAAAAAAAGGTCTGCAGCTCTGCAGCTTCCAATACCCAAAATTTATGGGTAGAAGTGACTCCCATTTTATTTTTGTACAAGAGCCTTAATGTCAAGTGCCAGAGGGGTGAAAGGGCCTACAGGCATGAACAGCTGAAGTTGCCCTTATGATGTGTGGACACTAACCCACAAATGGCCCACAGGTACCAGCTATGATGTACAGAGCAGGTCAGAGGACAGACTCTTCATATGTCCACTCCCTGATCCCAGCCTTCTAAACATGATCCAGAGGTAGCCAAAATTTCCATTCTCCTGAAGGAATTATTAACCTCTTTGCTGCAATCCTAGACATATGACAGTGCCTAATTCCTACTGAAATGAGAATCTGGGGTACAAAAAATGCAGAGCAGGAGGAGAAGCCCTTATCCTGGAGAGTTTACCATCTAACTGGAGTTTACATTGGAGGATAAAACTCAAGGTGAAAAAGCAGTGAAAGGAAGTTTGCAGCATGTTATAGAGCAGTTATGAACAAAACTAGATACCATTTATGCATGTTCATTAGCTTCAAGGAGCTCCTAAACTGACATTTGTGCTCTATAGTTAAACAAATTTTCTTAAAGGACAAGAGTAGATGAGGAGGCTTTCTGGAGAAAATTTTGCTTCTCTCAATTCTTCTATCACAGTCTACTTTCTCCAGCTTTTCCTCCAGAAACCAGACCTCATAATTTGCCCATACACATCGTTATCACTTGTCTTTCTCAAGTTGCCTCTCTACCATCTATCATATGAATTGTTTTCCTTTATAATCCAAATGTAACTTGCTAACAATGAACAACATCCAATCATCCAACCCAGAGGAAGACAACCAGAAAAATCGTGAAGATGCACTGAAATTATATATTTTGGGAAGATAGTGGGGATAAAAAGACAGCAGTTCAGCTTGTTGTCAGAGTTAAATGCTACTTTTTCTGGGTGGATGAGTAATTGGTTTCATTGTTAATCTGGTTGCATCTGTGAGGGGTTTTGAGAACTTTAATGTTCAGGGTGGTTAGCATGATGAGTTGACAGGAAAAGCAGATGAATGAGCAGACAGTACTATCAAAGCTGAATATCTAGGCCAATACCTAGTTCCTGTGCTTGCAGTTGTTCAGCTGTACGGTGAACTTCATGGATATAGTGGAACATTGTACTGTCTGGACTGGGACAGCTGGTCAATCTATTGAGTATCCTGGTGCACAACTGAAACTGGTGAATCTGCCTAGGTCAATTAGCAGGGAAATGTGTGAGCGCTGGGAAACCCAGCACAAGTCTGGAAGTGGCAGCAAATAACTGGAAATTGTTACAGGAACAGGCTCAGACAGCTGTTGGGAACAAGGGAGCCTTAGATCAAAATTAGATGTCTTTTATCTTATGTCTGTGCTTTGCCCTTGTCCCAGAAGAATTTTCCTACTCAGGATCCGAACATGAAAAGTGGGATGGAGCTTGTCAACATAGAGCAGTTATGAACGAAACTAAATACTATTTATGCATTTTTTATGTTGTAAAGAAGAAATAGCAGAAACCATTAGTTTAATTAATTATTAATAGTACCTTTTAGTATTAGTTTATGAATTACAATAAATAGAAAGCAACGCATTAGACCACTTGAAAACTGAAACTGTTTTTTTTTTCCATGTAGCATATTTACCTTAAGATTTCATGTTGCTTTTTTCTACAGCATCCACATTAATCTTCTTTGTCCAATGAAAAAAAAAAAATTAAATACTTGACACAGACTGTTATTCTTATCACTACGATTGATTTCTGTTGTCCAGATGACATCTTTTAATCAAGGGGAGCTGTCCCAATGACATTGTTGAAGTTTTCACACAAGATTTCACTGTCTCTCTTTTTTTTTTTTTTTTTATTTTTCAAAATAAAAAAAAGTTATCTTAAAGCTACAGCTTTAAGACGTATCAAGGCTGTCACAACGAATGCTAGGGTTACTCTTTTGTGTATTTCCCAGGTGGATTTCAGACTGGCAGGGATGAAAAGTCACTTTTTTGAAATGAAACTTTTGTCTCACCTCCATAATACAATGAAGGTTTGTCAAACTAGCAAAAACAACTTTAGAATGGGTAGAAAGAAAAGAAATAAAAACAGTAACACAACAGCTGACAGCAGGGTGAAGAAGTTCTTCAGATCAAATTAAATCTCCTTTTTGATAGGTAATGTCATGAAAAATTTGTTAGTCATATTCTTATACTAGCTTGGATAATATGATGCTATATCTTTACAGACAGCAGCTGGAAAAACATGACAGTCCATTTCAAATATTCTTTTTTATCGAAATACAAAAATAATAATCAGCTTACCCAAATGCAACTTTTCTAATTACAATACTTTTAATAAAGAACTGTAGCACTGTTAGAATAATTTATTTCAAGATAAAATTATTTCCTCAGAAATTAGTGGGACTCAGTTTAATGATTGCTCTGTCAAAGGTTTGTTAGACATGAATTAGATCCATGCTTAAAATAGTGCATGCTCTAATGAGATTTCTCAGCTGTGGATGCTTGTATAGACACTGCCTAGAGATACTGGGTACAGATTCATTTGGTTTGACTTCCATGTAAGTCCGTGTTCTTGTGGTCCAGGTATCTCTAAAGACCAAGAGGGAATGTTACTCTCAATGACTTATTTGGTCACTAATATCTGCCTTTGGCATGTACTTACTACTGTGAGCAGCATCAAATAAAGGAATTCAAAAGGAGAAACATTAGTATTTCTTGTGCTGAAACAAAGTCTGATTTTTTTTCTGTATGTTTTTAATCAATATTAAAACATATTTATAGGGGGTTCCTTTTTGCTGTGCTCTCCCACCTCAGGTGCTCATTAGCAAGTGATTTCTACAGTATGACTCAGACCTCCTGTATCAAGAGTCTTTGTCAAACCCGTTGTGTTCATGTAATACTCTTGTTAGGACATAATGCTTGTAGTATTTCCTTCCTTTCATCTTTATGTGACTGGCTTCAATATCCAAAAGAAGAGAAAATGGTTGATAAAATTCTATTTAAAACTTTAACAGTAGTGAATTAAACACATAGGTTTTGATCTTCGTTAGTAATCTTGCTTATTTTTAAGGATTTGCATGAGGTTTTAATTAAGAATACTTAAGACAGATAAAGCTCCATTGCATGACATTTGTCTGGTTATGCTGCAGCTCAGGATGTTAATCAGCGTGTGCTTAATGTACACTAACTCAAATCATGAGAGGCAACAGACATATCTTGTCCTGCATTCTAAAGGCTAGTTAGCTGAGGAGTTAAGATTTCTGTGCTGCCAATATTGCCATGTGCCTACACCAGCATCTTGTTTAGGCCAATATAATATGCGTTGGTAACATCTAGAAGGGATAATGAACTCCATTAGCTTCAAGAGAGGTCTTTCTTTCCAGCTTCCATTTGACTTCTAGCTATTTTGTTGTTTCTACTGTATATGTGTCATCTTCCATCTTCCACACTAAATTAACAGTAAGAACTTGACTATTACGTCTATTTTGAGATACTTGTTAAAGTCCCATGATAGCATCATTTGACATTTTTCAGGGGTTAATCGCTAAAATAAGATTGCTTTTTTTTGTTCCTTCAGTTAAACATTGTTAGTTAAAAAATGGAGAACATGTCAGGTCAGAGAGTAAAAGCCCAAGAATATCATAATCCCACTGGAAAATATAATGAAAAATGAGCTGTCCATTTTCTCCAACCCCCCAACTCCTCCTTGATTTTAGGGAAAGGAATAAGAAATCTCAAGAGGGGAAGAAAAACTGTTGGCAGTAATTATTCATCACCCTACAGAATTCACAGAGAAAAAGCACTGCATACAGATTTCTTAGAACATTGTTATTTTGAAAATTAGTTATAATGAACAGTATTTCCCTTTATAATGCAAATAAATAACAAGATGTTCATCATTCATGTGTCTGATGTTCTCTATGCTCCTCAGAAAGATACTTTTCTCATTGGACAGGTTCCCAAATCAATAGCTTAGATGTGACCTACCTGAAACTGCAGAAGTTTATATCATGCTATTAACTTTCTAATTAACTTTCACCTATATAAAAATGGGTTAAAACTTGAAATACCTACTAACTATTGAGGAGATTTATATCTAGAGTTCAACTGTGCTTTTCAGGAACCTCTCCACATCTTTACTTCCTATACCTGCCTGAAAATGGTCTGCAGTCCTGATTCTGAGATATTGTTGTGGTTTAACCCAGCAGGCAGCTAAGCACCACACAGCCTTCTGCTTACTCCACCAACATGGCATGGGGGAGAGAACTGGAAAAAGGTAAAACTTGTGGGTTGAGATAAAGACAGTTTAATAGGACAGACAAGGAAGGNGTGCTCCCCCCAGTTCCTTGTACACCCCCAGCCTCCTCACCGGCAGGACAGCACAAGCTGAAAAGTCTTTGTCTCTGTGTAAGCACTGCTCTGCAATAATTATAACATTGGTGTACTATCAACACTATTTTTCTCCTAAATCCCAAACATGGCACCATCCCAGCCACTATGAAGAGAATTAACTCTATCTCAGCAGAAACCAGGACAGGTGTGGACAGAAATCCTACAGTAGGTGGTTACTTTGTTCCTTTGGTGAAGAACGTTGGTGACTCATCTGATCATAGGTAGTGACCTGCTTAAGCACTTTTACTCCAATGAAATTTATTTTTCTGTTAGCATAGGCGTGGCTAGAATTTCAACACTTATTTTCATTTTTCTGGACACTATTTCTAATACCTGCTTCTACTGTGAGAAAGAGATGATAGGAAAGGATTTAAACCTACCACAGCACAGTGTTAGACTCATTTCTTAGTCTGAGGTGCAGCTTTGAGAAAGGATGGGAAGAGTAATAGCATTATCCTTGGAACTGACATGAAATATTAATTAATGCCTAGGTGAAATGAAAATTTTGTAGAAAACAAGCTATTCTCAATCCAGCCCCATCATATTAGCCTGAAAGTGTGATTTGGATTTTTGCTAGAGAAAAAATAATTGTAAATTGTGAGGAAGCTTGGGAGGTGGGGATGGTGTGATGCTAGAACTTCCAAGAGGTTCTCTGCTAGCTTACCCTCCAATGCTCTTCTTTCAGCACTGCAGAAAGGATGCAAATAGTGTATTCCTTTTGAAGCAATGAAATATTAGACTTTTAGATGAAGTATTTGAAGTTATATTTCAAGACTAAGGCTGTATGCAAAGTATAAGCAAAGGCAGAGCTTTATCGTGAAAATGTGCACTCTCTTGCATTAGTAAGTCTTTAGAAAAACCAATAACTATGTTTCTAACAAAAGTAAAAAACAAGTGTCAAGGACTCTGCAATGGGAAGATTTCCTATTATTAATGTACATGGTGTATATGATTTGCCTGTGTTTGAGAGTTATCAGTTTGCATTTTCTGTGCCTTGGTGACAGATCACAGCTTGAAGTGCCATTTTAACCCAAGAAAAGAAAGCAGGCTTCTTAACAGCACCACATATACGTGAATTGTGACATTCTTTCTATTCATAGAATTCCCTCTGTTTTGCTTTGTTGCATGAAAAATGGTTGTGTTGAGTGTAAAAATCCTCATTTTTTCTACCTACTGCAGGCAACGGAAGAAATGCATGAAGCTCTCTCTCTCACATCTCTGAATCTGGTCAGTTGACTCGCATACAACTGTTACTAGCAGATCCATTCCTTCATTTTTATTTGTTTTTATTATTATTATTATTATTGTTATTATTATTATTATTTTATTTTGTGAGCCATGACTGACCTGATATCATCACCTCAGTCCAGAAAGGGTTCATAACTGCAAATCTTAAACGGAAGAATGTGCTTCAGTTCAAATTTAGGTATTTTGAGAGACAGATCTTCTGTATTACCCTTTTCCTCAGCTTTCTTTGTGGCTGACTTGCCTCCTCACTCACAGGCCAATTCTGTGAACTTTTAAGCGCCAAATTCTTGTGTAAAATGTACCTAACCCTTCAATGTTAAATTCTCATAAATAAAAGTACACCAAAAAAATTTGTATTGGAACAATAAGTCTAAATCTCTTCTGAGGATTTAGCTTATTTCTTGCCCCATGCAGTCCAGTTGTAGGTGTGCCAAGAGGGGAACACAGACCAACCTATGTAGTGTTGCCAGGGCACAAGGCAGATGAGGGGACAGTGTAAGAAAGGAATAAGTAGATTTTACGGAAGAATTAAAAGAATCAGAAATACTTTAGATGGCAGACTTTCCTTTTTTTTCCTTAATCACTAAATCCCTTTTCTGTGATAATTCTATAAATTACACAACCCATGCAAAATAAGGACTTGGACACAATAAACAAAGAGCATAAAATCCGAACCAAATTAACACTGGGCTGTGAGTAGAGAATGAGTAAAACCTTCAGAAATCCATGGCCTGATAAAAAGTCCAAAGAATTTTGGATTGTGCCTTTTCTAGGAAGAAATTTTTTGTTTTACTTTCTAATTTATCATATGAAGTTTAATTGCCAATATGAAAGATAAGTACCAGCATTGAAGAACTCACCTTGACTTAGTTGAACTGTACTAAAATTTTTGTATGTCTCATTTCCATAATTTTTTGGCTATTTATCATTATTTTATAAATTGTTCATTATCACTGGCCATAGTGCAGACAGCTGCTACATTAAGACCTCCAATGCACTAGAGCTAACAGCATTTACTGCATATGCAGAAGTTACTCATATTTAAAGAAAATATATGATTTGATTGATAATTTCTGCTGCTTCAATCAAATAAGTGTGTTTTATAGATCTGCTGCTTTGACTTAAATATTCAGCCATGAGTTGCACTCTTTCTTTATTACAATTATATCTAACGTATCAGCATAAAATAACCAGACAACATGTTGCAATGATTTAAAGAGCTTTTTGCACTAGCTGTTCTATAAAATTTTAATGGGTACACACATACAGTGATAGACGTTAATGTATTCTGTGGAAGGCAGACAAATCTGCAGATAATTTTTACAAGACTCCTAGCAGTAAATACAGAGTTTATTAAAAACAATATTTCACTAGGGCTTATGAAACTAAACAGCTCCTACATCCTTCCAATATTTTATTGGATAACAGTTTTTAAAAGTTAATTTTAAGAAGGAACAGAGGGAAAATCACAGCTTAAATTCCATAATTTAATATTTTAAATAAATTCCACACACTTGAATTCCATAAAAGGTCCTTCATCTATTAACATTTACAAAAGAAGAAAAATCATAGCTGAAGGAGTTGTGTATAAAGTTGATGTACACTATGGCTGGTCAGCCTTGCTGACCCTAAGAGATACATATCAAAATCTTCATGTGCTTGGGAGCCACATGGACAAACAAGGGAACCAGTTTGCAGAATGGAGATGAACATCATTCACCCCTGCATGATGAAGGTGGCATTAGTATACACTGCATCCCTGACTGACTTGTGCTGTGAACCTCAAAGACAACCCTGTAAACTTCAATAGCACTTCCGCACCAGTTTAGCCTGAATCTGCATGTAAGCTGCTTTAACTGCTACAGGTTTGCCAACACAGTTTTATATTTGTATCCATGCTTCCCTGCATATCAAAGAATCTGAATAGCGCACAAGAGCAGTGTCACAATAAGATGCAAAATTTCTTACTGTTCAGATTTCATGATCATGGGATAATAACAATAATTAAAAATAAAAAAATAACATGTCAGAAACAAAACAGAGAAGGCTGAGAAGTACATTCACTTGAAACTACTTAAAAGTATTTCTGAAATCTATGGGAACACTTAGATTTTTAAATTGTTATGATTATATCACCCTTTAACACTTTCCTTTTTGTGATCCTGGACAGCACTAGTCCAAATAGCTATTTCAGCTCTATTTTAGCAACTGAGGTACTCCATGACAACAGCTTTGCAACTTGTAAATCACAAAGATTAGTCTAACCTCAGTACCTGGAACAGTTTTGGAGAAGATTATCTTGAGTGCTGTAGAAAGGCATTTTAAGGATAAAGCTATTATCAGGCATAGACAACATGGATTCATCAAGGGAAAGTCCTGCCTCAGTAACTACTTGATCTCCTTCTGTGATAAGATCACCTGCTTGATGGATGAAGGGAAGGCAGTGAATGTAATCTTTCTGGATTTCACTAAGGCCTTTGATACCACCCCGCACAGAATCCCTCTGAACACAGTGTTCAACTCTGAGGTGGCAGGTTCATGGTATGCTGGATGATGAACTGACTGAATTGCAGAGCTCAAACGGTCGTAGTGAATGGGGCTACATCAGGCTAGCAGACAGTCATTAGCAGTGTTCCCCAGGGCTCAGTTCTAGGGCCAGTCCTGTTCAACATTTTTATCAATGACCTGGGTGCAGGAGTTCAATGCATCCTTAGTAACTAATACTAAGGGAGGTGCTGTTGACTCTCTGAAGGGTCAAGAGGCCTTGCAGAGGGATCTAGATAGACTGGACCATTGAAATGACATGAAATTCAACAAAGGTAAAATGCTGGGTGTTGCACCAGGGATGGAGCAATGCTGGACACAGGTACAGACTGGGAGACAAGTGGCTAGAGAACAGCTCAGAAGAAAGAGATCTGAGGGTGCTGGTTGACAACAGGCTCAGCACGAGCCAGCAGTGTGACCTGGCAGCCAAGAAGGCAAACTGCGTTTTGGGGTGCATTAAACACAGCAGAGCCAGCCAGGCAAAAGAGGTGATTCTCTGCTATATTTAGTGTTGGTGCGGCCTCACCTTGAATATTTTGTGCAGTTCTGGGCTCCACAATATAAAAAGGATGTTCAGGTGCTTAAATGCATCCAGAGGAGGGCAACAAAGCTGGTAAAAGGGCTGGAAGGCATGTCATGTGAGGAGAGGCTGAGGACACTTGGGTTGTCCAGTTTGGGGAAAAGTAGGTTGAGAGGCGAGCTCGTTGCTTTCCACAGCTTCCTGTGGAAGGGAAATGGAGGGAGAGGTGCCGGTCTCTGCTCCCTGGTTACCAATGATAGGACACATGGGAACAGCACAATGCCTGCCAGGGGAGGCTCAGACTGGATACTAGGAAAAATTTCTTTACCGTGAGGGTAGTCAAACACTGGAACAGGCTTCCTAGAGAGGTGGTTGATGTTCCACACCTATCAGTGATGAAGAGGCATTTGGATATTGTTCTTAATAATATGCTTTAACTTTTGTTTAGCCCTGAAGAGGTCAGGCCATTGGACTAGGTCCCTTCCTATTGAACTATCCTATTCTAGAAAATACAGACAGGAGAGTTGTACTCCTTCCACGCCTAAATAGATTCCACCTCTTAATTCTTCTTTTCTTTACTTTACTTCCCAAATTGTAGCTTTAATATCTGTACTGTTTACAGGAGAGTCCCATGAGGCTTGTGCATTTGCACTGCAAGTCACCGGATGTGAAATTCTCCAACAGCTGTGCAGCCTCTTCCTCAGCATCCCAAATGCCTCCTGATTTCCTTGCATTACTAATCCGTATAGCTCCCATTTTGGCTAAAGTGTATTTTAACTAAAAATGAGGTATATTAACCTTGGCTTTATGAGCCAGGTTTGTATCTTTGCCTGCAATATTTCCTTAATGAATGGGAGTTAGCGAAGAACATCATTTATATTGACCAGTGACAACAGTTTGGGAAAAGTATCAGATTTGCACTTAAATAGATATCCAGCAGTTTCACCAAGCAATCAATCAACATAAAAACCCAGTGTGGATGTAAAATTCTGTAGGAGCAGGAATATTTCTGCTGTGACATGTTTAGATCCTCTGATTTACGCAGAAAAGAGGTTGGCTAAAGAAATCATTTCACTTTGTCGAGAATTTTCCTCCCTAGAATATAGTGCAACACACACTAGCTAGAACAAATGACTTAATCTTCTCATCACTGCATGTTGTAAAATTACTTTTGGTTGAATGAACACAAAATGGGCTGTTCAAACTCAGTCAGTAAGATTTCTTTAAAGTTAAAAGGTAAAATTTACAGGCTGATAGAAAGTACACTGTACAGTGGGTTTCACATAATTGTCTTACTCTAACAACAAAACTACAGAATTAGACCAACACTGAAGGCTACGTAATAACCTACAGTAAAAGAAATACATATATATTAAAAATAGTAATAAGAAAAGCTGAATCTCAGAAAATATTTGTCTTTAAATCTTTTTAATTTCTTAATCACTAGGTAATTATGTGTCTTTAAAACAAATCTGTTTTGTTCTCTTATATGCACAGAAAAATTGGAATACAACTTGTTCTCTGTTCAGAAATTTTAATTTCTTAATTTATATCATAAACAACATTGGCGAGGGACCAGAAAGTATTCATTCTTATTCTGAAAGAAAATGAAATGAAATGGTTTGATCCTTAATGTACACTGCAGCAGGGAGAACACATTGTAATGATCTGGGCAGTGTACTATTGGTTAAATCAAAATTGAAAACTTGTGGCAGACGTATAATATGAATTAGACAAAAATGTCAGGAAAAAATGAACAAATTAGATTATTCAGGGCAGAGAACTCAGATCCCAATTCTCTAATCATCATGCTGTCCTCTGATTAAGATCCAGAAAAACTGCCTTATTTCATCTTTGCTACTTCATACTGTTATGCTTAGCAGGAAACCAGTGCAGTCACTAAAGCAAGCCAGGTCAATCGTGTGCCAAATTGCATTCAAATAAGCTCAAAGAGTATTCTAGTGACCAGCAGTCACTAAAAAGTCAACATCCTCTGTCAAACTTCTTTTTTCCCAGATATGACCCAGGTGCTAATATTCAATTTGGATTTGATATAGTCGCTGTGTTATTTCATCTCCATCCAGGACATTTTATTTTGTCCATAACCTCTGGATTTCAGGACATGTTGTGCACTGTCCTTCACTCGTACTTGTCTGAAATAGAATTATTTGAGTATTTCCATTTCAGCCTCTTTCTTGAACTCCTTCTTGAGGCTGTCATTTTGCTTTTTAAGAATATCAAAATCAAGTCAGATCATTCTTTTCTACCAATTCCAGCTTTACGAGGATATTCACATAAGTAAACAACAGCATTTGCCTGCACACCGAAAATATGAAGAATAAGAGTCTAATTCTGTGTGAGGAGACTTTCCTTTTGTTTCATGTATGATATAAAGACAGAGATAGACAATAACTGGTCTCGTTCATGTTAGTTTGAACAGACATGAAGAAAGAAAAATATTTGTTCGTGATCCCATGCAAAATCTTTTCTGACCCAAAACCTTCACAAACAATAAGAATCTTTTCACAGATTTGGAGTGGCTATAGAGTAGACCCTTATCAGATATTTTTTAGACTTTTTACA
This sequence comes from Chauna torquata, assembly GCA_013399475.1. Lineage (NCBI taxonomy): Eukaryota > Metazoa > Chordata > Aves > Anseriformes > Anhimidae > Chauna > Chauna torquata. The sequence goes on from VXAL01006390.1 coordinate 58,736, forward strand.
TTCTAGTAGAAAGAGCAGGGCTATGATGATTATGGTCTGAACTGTGATGGAATATCTAGAAGGATAGGACATTTGTCATACTTCCAAAACGGCTTCTTACAGTACTGTAAACAAGTTTCTTCTTTGGTTATTGATCTGCTTTAAATTAATATTTTTTAAAATGTACTGACTGTAGGAACTGTAAAATGTAACTACCCTGGCCGTGGCTGAGTATTTCTGGTGCAGAGGCAGCTTCAGTCCAAAATTCTGTAGTATTCTGGAGCCGGTGGCATGATCAAGTGGTTTTCCTATAATCTATTGGCATTGTTTGTTTCTTCTGCAAGTGTCTCAGTTTCAGTAACCTGGAATATCATGAATGTGATGTCAGAAAATATGATGTCAGTCCATTGGGGATCCTTGATTAACCCATAACTATGCCTCAGATCTGATCACACCTATACCACTGAATATCAATTCTGTATGATAATTAATGATATGTATGCACATCACAGATGCATACAGAGAGAGAGATATCATAACTGCACCCAAAGAACTTTTGAGTATTTTTCTTTTTATAAACTTCAGAATAGCTAATAAATATTTCCAGTCTCTGTGCTGGTATGATTTCAAATCAGCTCCCGTTTCCCGAATTATCCAGTGTATTAACTGCACTCCTGATATGAAGAACTAACTAAATAAATAAATAAAGCATTTTCCTTTGTATAGCCAGCTGTATTCACTAAACACTTCTTCATGAAAAACATGCTTGTCTTAAATATACGGACAAAACAAAGAATGACTTCTGCACCTCTGGGGATTTTCTATATGCAGACAGTACATTTAAAGAGGCTACAATCTGATCAATGTTTATAGACACTCTTTTGATAGGTTTCTTCTTCTTTTTTTTTTTCCCCTAAGTGTACATTCCAAGAACTATGTGGAATTCTTCGACACTGGCAATGAACTGCTCATTAATGCAAAACAACAAGACTGTTGTTTAATTCACACTGCCTGAAACACCAAAACACTTCACAAATGGACAGCATAGTACTTCTTGCAGGGCAAAGTCCTTTACTTCCACTGAGCTCCTGATGTATTGGTAATGTCAGGCTGTCATGTCATAGAACCTTTTCTCGTGTGGAATGGCTTCCAGCAAGCATTTCTATTGCTCTTGGTCAAAGCCTGTGCAGCAATCTGCCATGAATAGCTTCATGCATCCTGCACATTTGTTTCCTGAATTATAGGCCATGTACTGGCCAGCTTCAGACTTCATTTTGATAACTTTTTTGTCGACCACGTTGGAACTGCCATGACTGTGAGCATTGTTATATAGCCCTTATAAATGCTGAAGACTTATGATTCGATATTATTATTTTTATTGACACATTTTAATTCAAGCCATTTACAAGATAGTGCTCACACCCCTTTGATCTTCCATAACAATTTCAATATGCAAAACATTGTAATACCAATTTATTTTTGAGCCTATTGCCTTGGGTACCTCATTTGAAAATCAGCATCTGAAATATTGAGAATGCACAGAGAGATGCACTGGAAGAGTGCTCATTAGAGCACATCTGCTTTCCTTCTGAGGAGGGCAGTGGTCTCATGCCAGTTGCTTCGTATTTGTTGACGGAAGAGCATTCTGTTTCTTGGCACTTCAGGAACATAAAATACACAGTTCAGCACATTGAGGTCAGTGAGATTCTTTCAACTTTGGAAGCAAGAGAAAAAGATTTTTTTGATGTGGGAGGAATAGGGAGTCAGTAGAAAATTGATCGCCCCTGTTTACAGCTTTCTGCAAGAAAAAGCAGTTTTGTTATGAAAGTGAGGTTAGTTCTGCAAGGTTTTTGTGGCACTGTTCCATTACTTTTCGTAACTTAACTCCCCCTTTCTATAACAATATTTAATGAGCATTGCTGTATGAAACATCAGTGCTTGAACACAGTATGAGAGGAACACAATGGAAAACTGCGTAAATACTACTTTTTACAAGACTTTTCAAAGGGTTCCTTGTCTGTTCTCATCAACACCCACTTAAAGATTAAATAACATCAACAAAGTCTTGTTTTCATTAATCAACATGCATGATTCATCCTGAAAGAATAATATGAAACAATATTTTCCAGTAATAATAGTATAATGCAAGACCAGATCTTTATAATCCACAAGCACTTTTTTCCTTAAGGATTATAAAACAAAACACATGCATACAAGCAAGCAACCAAGCAAACAATGAAAACACATAGTACTGGCAATAAATGCAATTTCTAGTACATACTGTTTTAATGTATTGAAATTGCCATGAGATTGGATGCAGACTTCTTAGATGGAAAAAAAAATCATACAAGAAAGACAAAGCTCAATGAAGGCTACATAGAATTCAATCTATCTATTTTTATGAACCTAAACTTAGACAAACAGGACCTCTTACTTTCAGAGGCACCTACTTGTCTCTATTGATGCTAAAAGCAAATTTAGGATATTATTGGTATCTGAAATAAAATATACATGCTAGTCAACTGTGTAGGATAATGTCATTGTATTCCATAGTTTCACGCTTCATGAAGTACTAACTCCTCTTCTAGACTCTGTTACTGCTGGCTTATGCCTCGTTTTTCCTATGTTCAAGGACTGATCTTGACACTGAAGAAATCATCTACATAAAGGACCGCAGAGGAGAGTATGGGTTTTACATAAAACTGTAAAAGTGTTGCTAAGAGGATTCTGGTGTCATAAGCACTGCAGGCAGATTTTCCTTGGTTCAAGTAAATGCTAGGAAAAATCTAGTCTCAGTTAGATAATGAGACCAAGCTTGAAGGAAATGAGAAAATCAATTCCTCTGGAATAAATCACATTACCCTATATACTTCTGCTACTGTATATATTCATAGTGCAAATTTAGAAATAAAAATCAGAATAGGAAGCAATGTGTGTCTGTATATTCCTGTAATAGGTGCAATAAAAAGCATTTACAGTAACTTGTCGATTTTAAGCCATACTGTTGTAAAATGAAAAGCTGTGCTCAACTCACTGTCACAAATGCCCATTTACCTTCACCAGGTGTCTTGCCTGTGGTGCATACATTGTAGACGTGTCAATTTTCACTCTAGCTGTGGAAAGAAATAAATACTCTAATGCTTCTTCAGGTATTACTACTTTCTTTACAACCCGGATATTTCAGATGAGAGAAATCCTAGATTTCCTCAAACTATATGTAGTTTAAAAAGATGTATGGATGTACTCTTTATGCCTGACCTTATCTTTGAAATTTCAGAATTAAAATCCTTTTTTTTTTTCATTTTCCAAAGGTGCCACCCTCTAGTGGTACAGATAATAACCATGTCTGATGTACTGCTAGCTGAAACAGTTGGGCTCCAGGAGTGGGGCTGAGCATCATTATCCCCATATATCTACACTACTGTCCTTCAGCTTGTCTTAATTTTTCACATAAAGGATCCACGTTGTGCAAATGTAGGCATTAGCTTGGAAATTGTCAGTGAAATAGATTATAGTTTCTACTTTTCTAAACTCTTGAAGGATTGCCAGGGCTAACTCTAAAGCACTGCTCATAAGTGCTCCAGAGCTCAGGTGAAACAAGTGTCTGAAAATGTTCTACAGGGTGAACTGTGTTCCTGGTAACTAAGTCTGGATTTGAACCCAGTCTGATATTCATCAGAATATCTGGAGCTCAGCCCTCTTTAACTTTCTAAAACTAGAAAACATGCACCAAAGAGCCAGGAGGCAAAACAGCGTTACTATCTCCATCCCTTAATTAATACTCTAAAGCATTCCCTCCTCAATCCCACTGATCCTTGCCTCTGGTATCTGGAAGTTGTGCTGGCTGCTTCTGTTTTGTATGGCTCTGGCCATAGAAAAGAAAGCTAAAAAGTGTCTTACTTATATAAGCCAGCTCTCTGGGTACAGACTGTTCAGATTACATCATGTGAAGAAACATAATCAAAACAGTGGGATCTCTGAGATATAACTCAGGGAAGGCCTTGTATTGTTCTGCACACAGTGAGAAATGATGTCATTTTGCAGGGTTACGATCATAGTTTGTACAAGGGGAAAGATGAATTTGTCCAACTTCTCTGCTTACATGTGTGCAAATTCAGTATGCTGCTGGAGACGAATAACCTCTGAAGTAGTAATTGGCAGGTCTAGGATCCCAGGCACTGGCATATTTTTTAGCATTTTAACCTTCATCTCACAAATCATAGGTCAGCTACCGTCAAAAACCAACCTCATTTCCATAGCTCCATAGCACTTTACAGATAAACAAAAAAGACAGGTTCCTACCCTAAGGATCTTGCTTCTAAATTTAGTACAATAAGCAACAGATGTCAACAAGGAAAAGATAGAGTGACATGCGATTAGTTGGAGGTTGGAATAGTGGAATGAGTGTGACAATGACTATAATATTCTGGATATTTACTGACCATTCCATTCTTATGATCAGGCATTAAAATCATAAATTTCAGTGGCTTTTTGGAGATGTGTAATGGTTATGATAATACGGACANCTTAACCTCTACAAAGGAGATTTAGCATTCATAGTGAAGTAACCCACCAAATTCTCTACAAGTTAAAAACTTGCACATAGACAACTACTGCAGAATAATAAACAGAGTTCAAATTCATACACTAGCTTCCTCATCACAATTTGAATAGCCATGCTTTAAATAAGCAGTTCCAGGCATTTTACTTTGTGAAGTTTAATAAATATACTATTTCTGTCCCAACAGTTTTCATTCTAATACTAGAGCAAATTAATTTTGGCCTTATTCCTATTTCCTTTCATGCTTTTCCTTTGGAGATATTTTTGTTATTTTTTATTGGCAGAAGTGCTTAGGAAGAGTCAATTTGAAAACTTAGTTCTGAAACAACCATGAAAAATTGAGGGATTTTGGTTGGTTGGTTATTCTTAAATTTATGTGTGCAACTCTTTTCAACAGGAACATTCAGGCAATTTGGTGAAAGAAAAACATTACATTTTTTGTACAGTAAACCTTAACAAGAAAACATGGCAGAAACAGTAGTCAAAAACAACAGGCAGGAGCAGTTTTGTTATGAAAATGATGAGACTAGAATTTCTATTGAGGAATTTCAGCCTTTTTGTGAAGAATAATTCAACAAAGAGGTGATGTTTTTGCTGCTACAATCATTCACTGGCTGTAGTACAATTTTTCTTCTCTGTTTTCTGATATTAGAATTTTGAAACCCTGATTTTGTGTTATTAGAATTATTTAGTGGCCTGACCTGTTTGCACAAACCCTGTGGAAGCTGGGACTGGTTTCATTTCAGAGTTCATGCTGATGTTTTGTCTACTCTACAAAAAAAAAAAAAANACCTAAAAAAAAAAAAAAAAAAAAAGTCTAGAAAACTTGCAGATGAGTTTTAATGATGGTTGCTACAGCTGCAACACAAAAAAAGTCCTAGGCTATTAGAATCCAGGGAAAACTTTACTTCAAGATTCTCTCAAAAGATAGATGAATCATTTCAGAAAGTTTCAAAACCATCTAAGTATAGTCTTTATGCTTGGAAATGCTCACAACAAAAGCCAAGAGTTCCTAACTTCTATCAGTAACTTACCCTTTAAAGTCAGAATAATATAAATGTGAAGGTACAGCAAATTCTGTGTCAAACCTCAAATTTAGCATTTGCTTCTAAAATCTTTGTCTTCCCTTAAGAAAACAAGGAGCAACAGTTTCAGGGAACAGCTTCTTTCAAAGTACTGTAACAAATGCAAGCTCTTCCGTTAATAAAAGACTGGTTTAAATCTACTCCTCATTGGTAAATGACTAAAAGCTTGATTCAGAGCCCATTAAAGTAAACGGCAGTGTTTCCATTGACTTCAAAGTGTTTTAACTTAGGACTGAAAATCAAAAGCTTCAGACATCTGCTTGTGCCTGTTCAGAGGCCAAGATGAAATTAATTATTACTGTTGGCCCATGTCTTGATGCTGCATTTGGTGCAGGCAGAAATAGGAAGCGAAGCCCTCACAGTGCCAATACAGAGGAGAATGCACTGGGAGAAGAACCACTGTTTACACAACTGAGGAAGTGAAAGCTCCATCTTTCCCTCTTCCCCTTACAGCCCAGTGTCAAGGAGTCTACTCTAGAGTGTGAGGGTGGAGATTTAACTCAAATTCTGTAACACACTATCATAGAATCATAGAATCATAGAACCGTAGAATGGTTAGGGTTGGAAGGGACGTTTAAAGATTTACTCTGCACAAGCTAACAAGTTCCCCCAGGCTATTGACATACATCATAGAAGGAACCCGCGATTTACCATTCTTTGGATTTTAAATACACACATGAATTATTACATGCCTAAACTAACGCATAATTCATATCAGATAGTTATTTCCTGGATGTTTTGAGTCTATGTTCAGGTAATGTTTTCACAATTCCCCTCTTGTAGGTAATTTTTTGGGACACAGATTCAGTTATTGCAAGTATCCCTGATTCTGGAAGATCTCTCTTTCCTGCAGGCTACCAGTTTAATCTCAGCAACCTTTACGTTTTGTACCCTAGTTGCTGTTCTAGTTAGAATAAACTACTTGTATGAGAATAACTGAGAATTTAAGATATGGAAGTGCTAGGATCCTGCCAAGAATCTAGATATATCCACAGTGACCCACTGAATGAATCCTTAAAGGAAGATATGGAGGAAGGATAGGTTTCAGAATGCAAAGTAGCAGTGTAAAGTTGCAAATAGTAAAACTGTACCAGGTCAGAAAGAGATTCAAAAACAACCATTAACATCTCACCACCCTTATGTTATCTAGACAGGAAAATTTATTTCATAATAGCAAATTCTGTAAAATAAAAAATATTATTCAAACTACCTTTATATGCATGCACCTAGCCACTGGGTAATTAAAATTGTGAGAATACTTAATAATTTCTAAAATATTTGCAGCAGTAAAGATTTCAATTTCTACATGGGTGTGGGATTGCAACAGTGGGAAATCAACCAGTTAGTGAACACCAAGCAACATGAGAAACATTTCCAATAATAAACACAATTAGCAATGTAGATGAGAAATCTATCTGATTTATGGGCTGCATATGCAATTATAATACATTCATAAAATGTTACCCACAGAGCAATGCAATACATTTGTTTACCCGTGCTCCTAGATTAAGAAAGTAATGTTGTCAACCAACAAATTGCGGGTATTACAGATTCAAGATTAATTACCATCTGCATGGGACAGATGTTAAATCTTCAATTTCACAGCAAGGCATCTATAGCTTATTTCCCATGCTTCTTTCTCTGATCAATATATGTATCAGCCTAGCTGTTCATCTTGCCACAGAGGTCAGAGGAATGACAGAGGTACATCTGTTTTTGTGTCAAATAAGGGCTGAGGAAATGAATCCTATCCAGATAAACATCCCTGCTACAATTGTCCTTCAGTCTTCTACTCAGCTACTGATGATGATTAAGTTTTAAGCATTTGGGAATATGTTAGAGTTCTCACATTAAAAAGAAAAAGAAAAAAACAACAGCAACAACAAAAAACACCTTTTTGCAGATTTCAGATTAGAATTTGTGTCTAATTTTTGTATGGGCTGGGACTGATTTCCCACAGCACCTTCAACTGATTCAGTGTTGCCAGTACATATGAGAGAGTAGACTTTGGCTATCAATATGCCCTCAAAAGCTGTATTCTTCATTATTATTGTTATTTCACTTTAAGTAAGAAAGTCAACAGTCTGATTAGTTGTCATGTTAGCAACCAAAGAGTGTTGTTTTGGGGGGAAAAAAAAAAAAAAAGAAAACCATAATAAATAACATGCTAAATATGCCATTACTTCACAAAAGAATGTAGAAGAATGTACTCATTTTAGGACTAGACCCAGAGTATTACAAGACAGCAATCTCGCTTTGCCTAAACTTATAGCTCTCTCTGATTTTCAGATAATTCCCTACTCTGCTTGAAGCTCTCTGCAACCTCAGCAACCTCAGCTCATGTAATCTCAGTCACCCTTGACTGTTCTGAACTGCTTGCTCAGTGAAGATGCAGAGCATCTAATGCAATCCTGCTTAGATAGACAGCTGTTTCTGTTCTGCTTTGGTTCCCTGGAGATGTCCAAAGAGACAGAAAGAGTCAAGACTACAATTATCTTCATGTGACGAAGTGGCAGCTTTGCTCACCTCTCACATATGTGCTGAGTTGCCTCGCTCTTCTTTGATTCCTATCCATTCGAGGAAGTGACCTTTTATATCCTCATCCTAGAGGAGTGCTCTAAGCACCATGGAGCACCCTGAATAAAAGTATCTTCTTGCCTCCAGCTGAAGGCCAGACACTGCAGTCAGGTGTGCAAGAGTCAGGAAGAGAGGAAGAGGCCTGACAACAACCAGGAAGGAGACTTCTGGTCCCTGCCACAGGGGGGTGATTTTAACAAACCCAGCAATGCAAAACACACATTGCTGGAAGTTAGGTTTGAAACTTTATATCTCCCTCAATACACATGGGAGGGAGTCCTTTCACCAGGATAATCCGTGACTAGATCGTCCTTTTATACTTTGAGCCCAGTCCCTGTGGATGTGTAGAACAGTCTCACTTCCCAGGTGAGTAATTTGGCTTCTGGACAATTGTGTAAAGACAACATAATATTGGCATGCGCCATACTATTAAACATGCTCTTGGTAAGTGTTACCTGTGTTTTCCCCCAAGGAGATGGAGACGCCAAACCTTTCTGCATGGTTTCCTGAACTGCCAGAAACCAATTAAATTGGATCTCCTTGAGAAGAGGGATAGAAGTAGTAAATTAAGAGGACTGGATCTCCTGCAGAGACAGCTGAGTAAGGCATCCAAATGTTTGTATTTCATTAGGATGAGTGGGTTTTCCTCCCTGAGAGTCTGTATCTTACATTTCTGTGAGGCAACACTTATGTTAGGCATAAAATACAGGCATGGTTTTGAGTTTCAAGCTCTACCTGAGAATCTAGATTCAATTAAAAATGAAATGTGTGGCATATAGCATTTGACTAAACAAAGATTATGAACAAGTGTTAAAATACTATGGCACACTGCATAAATGCAAAATTAAGGTTGCACAACCAAATTTTATTTTGAATATTTGTCCTTCATCATTTTATCTATATAGAATATTGGCACTTCTGCAAGACTAGAAAATGTTATCCTTATTTTATAAATGAAGAACTAAAGTTGAGTGTACTTTCAGTAATTTGCCTAAGATTTCATTTCCTTATGTGTGTGCTAACTCTCCCAAGTCCACCACAAGTGAATTAACTTCCATATAATCATTCCTTTTTATTTTTAAAAGATGTTTCAGATATACTACAATGATGATTGTCATCAAAGATTTATTCTGTACCAAAAGCAGACGTGCTGCTCTCTCTTGAGATGTTATGTCTCAGACATTGTGTCCAGGACTTTATGAGAATCTGGTTTATGATGGACCTCTTTATCTAATTTCATTGACACTGCTCTCTATAAAGCTAGGTACATAGCTGTGCTGCTAGAGATTCACGCAAGAGGAACTCATTGACTTTGAACCCTTGTTCTTTCAGTTATATCTGTTTCGGTACAAAAAGGATAAACAAGTCTCTGAATCACTTTCTACAATACATAGAAAACTTGAAAATTTCATTTATGTTCTCAGCCATGAACTATGGGAAAGGCAGCATTGTCCACATAAATACAGTTTCCATTAAAAATAAGCTATTCTAGTTGCTATTGTTGCTGCAACATTTAAAATGGGAACCAAGACAAAAGGTAACACTGCTATTAAAGACCTGTGGGGAGCTGGCAAGAATTTCTGTTGTTAAGAGAGAAAGTTAAGTGTAAGAAAGGAAGCAAGCAGTGGAGCTGGTCTAAGACAGGGGGGATCAGTGGATCAGAACAAGGGCAAGGACTGACCAGCTGACACAGAGACAGTATAGCACTCCTTCATGAAACCAGGAGCTGTGATAAACGGAATTCATATGCAGAACAAAGAGCAGTTTGGAGCTGGGTATGGGAGAAGAGGGGTTTGCTTGAGGGGGTTTCTTCTTTCCAAAGAACACTATAAAAAAGGTGTGATATAGTTTCCCTGTCCCTACTCTCCAGATGTCTTTTGCACTCATCTTTGGTTACTGCAAGCAAACTGCAGAAAATGGCTTTAGCAGCCTAGTATGCCAGGTGCCTTTCTACCTCACGGAATTGACAATGTTGATTTCTTTTTCTTTATGCTTTTAAGTCTAGCGTTTGTATTGTTAGCATTTGCACTTCTCCAGTTTAAGATGAGTCATTTGGCAGAAAAGAATTAAAAATGCGGTGAGAAAAGAGAGGCACAGAGGAGGAACAGGATTCTGCAGATAAATTTTACTGACTTAGGAGAAAAGTGGTTTGGGGTTTTAAACACACTGAATAAGAGAGAAAGGAAGCCAGAGCAGGGAATGTACTGTGGCAGCACTCATCTGGGGTAGTCAGTCTTAGGTTTTGGTGTTCTTTTTTGGATCTGCTTCTGTATATTGCATGTTGACCTATTGTTTAACAAAATAAAGGAAATTGTCTCCCATGCAAAGACCCAAAATATGGAGACAACTGAGGTTTTAGAGATGACCCACTACAAAACATCTACTGTCTAGCTCTAGAATTTTCCCAAGAAGTACAGAGATTTCCTAGAATTGTTACCAGAATACATAGCTCTCTTTTTAATTTTCTTGATACTCAGCTTTTTATTGATGTCTTATGCAATTTCTAGTTTGCCTGTATGATGTGACCTCTGCGAGAAAATGAGAAAAGAAGTGATCAGGAAGAGGAAAAACTAGTAGAGAAGTAATGACAAGCAACAACTAAAAATATGGTAGATTTGTAGGATGGAGAAAGGGATGAGCCTCTATCCGCCCCCTCAAAAAAAAAAAAAAAAAAAAAAAAAAAAAAAGAACAAAAATACTTCATTACCTAACACTGAAAACTTGGAGCAAAACCAATAAAGGAACCAAAGGACCATGCTCTAGACTACTTTTCTTGCATAGGATACTTGATTGTAATATATTTCAGTTTAGCTCTAAACCACCAGAGGGAAGGCATGCCATCCAGAGGGACCTTGAGACAGGTTTGAGAGGTGGGCCCGTGAGAACCTCATGAAATTCAACAAGGCCAAGTGCAAGATCCTGCAACAGGGTCAGGGCAATCCCAAGCACAAATACAGGCTGGGCGGAGAAAGCCTTAAGAGCAGCCCTGAGGAGAATGACTTGGGGGTATTGGTTGATGAGAAGCTCAACACGAGCTGGCAATGTGCACTTGCAGCGCAGAAAACCAGGCATATCCTGGGCTGCATCAAAAGAAGCATGACCAGCAGGTCAGGGGAGGTGATTCTCCTCCTCTACTCCACTCTTGTCAGGCCCCACCTGCCCTACTGCATACTGCGTACTGGTTGGAACTAGATGATCTTTAGGGTCCCTTCCAACCCAAACCATTCTATGATTCTATGATATGGTTCCATGTATTCAGAACATGGTCTTGTTGTTTTTGATTTTATAAATTTCTCTTTGATGTTGTGATAAATCTTATCAGGCAAGAAGCTCTTATACTGACCTATTAAAACTAAGCTGTTAATGGATACTTAACAACTCAGTGAACCCAACCAAATCTAAAAGACCTGTCTCCCTGGAAATTCAGAAGTTTTGATGTCAGCTTTCCTCCTAGACTGGAGTGAAATATATTGAAATATCCTGTGAGGAATAACCATGGTGCACAGTGTTGGCACAGCCAGAGCTGTGGGCCAGAGGAATGTGGTCCAGCCCATGGCAGATACTGGAAAAAGAGGGGGACTAATAACCACCACTGATGTTTTGTTTAATACTTTGAAATATTTTCTTAAAGAGTTTATAATAAGAAACAGTGTAGTTTACTCTAAATCTTGCTTCTATAGAAGCACAAGTGAGATAATTCTTTCCTTGCACTACTCTTCTGTTCTTCATGTCAAAGTCTATTTTTTCTCTATTTTTGAAAGAGCACAATGAATCATCAGTCTTAATTGGGGAATAAATAAACTTACCCTCTGTAGAGAAGGATCAAGCTAAAGAACATTTGAACTAAATGGACAGATAGGATGCACCTACAAGTGCTGAGAGAGCTGGCTGATGCCATTGAGAGGCTACTCTCAACAATCACTGAAAGGTCATAGCAATCATGGGAGGTTTCTGAGGACTGTAAAAAGCAAATGTCACTGCTATCTTCAACACAAGCAAGGAGGATTCAGGGAACTACAGGTCAGTCAACCACATCTTGTTTCCAGGAAGGTAATGTAACCACTTCTCCTTGAAGCCATTTCCAAATGTATGAAGGACAAGAGGGAGTTGTCAGCATACAGTTAGAAAGGGAAATTCATGACTGGCCAACCCGATAGCCTTCTACAAGGAAATAATTAGGGCAGTGAAAGAGAGGACAACAGGGGATATTTTTATTTTTATTTTAGTGGGGCTTTTGACACTGTCTCCCATAACATCCTCAGACAAAATTATGTATGGACTAGATAAACAGACAGTAAGATGGATTAAAAGCTGGATGAACTGCAGGTCACAGAAGGCAGTAATCAGCAACCTGAAGTCCAGCCAGAGGCCAGTCACTAGAGGAGTACCCTACCCCAGAATTTGACACCAGGACCAATACTGTTCAGTATATTTATCAGTGGCCTGGATGATTGGACAGAGTGAAGCCTCAGCAAGTTTGAAGACAGTACAAAATCAGGAGGAGTGACTGATATGCTAGACCATTGTGCTGTCACCCAGAGCAACCTTGAAAAGATGAAGAAATGAGCCAACAGGAACTTCATGAAGTTCAACAAAGGGAAATGCCAAGGCCTGCGCTTGGGGAGGAATAGCCTCATGTACCAGCACAGGCTGGGGGTCAACCAGCTGGAAAGCAGCTTTACAGAAAATGCTCTGGTGGGGTCCTGGTGGACACCAAGTTGAACATAAGCCAAAAATGTGCCTTCAGAGCAAAGAAGGCCAACAACCTCCTGGGCTACATCTCCATCCTGGATTGAGGGAGATGATCCTCCTCCTACACTCTGCACTGATAAGATACATTTGGAGTGCTTGGTCCAGTTCAGGGCTGAGAGACCTGGACATACTGGAGCGAGTCCAGCCAAAAAGATGATTAAGGGCTTGGAGCACCTGACATAAAAGGAGAGTCTAAGAGAGATGGAGTTTCTCAGCCTGGAGAAGAGAAGACGCAGGAGGGATCTTATCAGTGTGTATAAATACCTGATAGGATGGTGTTAAGAAGATGGAAGCAGGCTTTTTTTCAGTGGTGTCCAGTGACAGGACAAGAGGCAATGGACACAAACTGAAACATCGGAGGTTCTCTCTGAACATCAAGAGACACTTTTTTACTGTGAACGTGACCAAGCAGTGGAACAGGTTGCTTGGAGAGGTTGTGGAGTCTCCATTCTTGGAGATATTCAAAAGCTGTCTAGATGTGGTGCTGGACAAGTGGCTCTAGGCGGTACTGAGTGGAGCAGGGGGTCAGACAAGATGACATCCAGAGATCCCTTCCTACCTCATCCACTCTGTGATTCTGTGATAAATTCAACTGTTAGATCCATTATTATTCAGAAATATCTAGAAGCACAGATTCGTTAGCTAGATCTTTTTCTGATATACTATATCTCTCAGGCTCCATGAGTAGCACCAAGATTCTGTTTTTCTTCTCTGGATGGAAAACTACTTTTATATCTGCGAATAACTATTTCTGCTTCTATAGTCTCTGCTTGCATTTCCCCATACTCACAGTAATATTTCTCCTTTTGCTGCTGTGTTTTGCCTCAAATGTGTTTAATAAATGACTCATAACATTAATCCGTCTTGTGTTTTAATACAGTACTACGCTGCACTAGAATATTGGGTGGACAGTTTGCACCACAAAGACAGCAAAGATACTGAAGCAGCAGAAGTGTAATTTCAGAATGATATGTTTTTGTAAAGTATATAAACATCAGACAGATACCAATAATCCTGGGTAATGAAATCCTGTGGATACCTTGTCTGAGTCCTCATCGGTGCAATAACATCACAGCCCACAAAGGGGCACCCAGACGCTGTGTTTAAAACCATACATCTCCAGCACTTTCTCATGTGTATTTCCAGACTCTTAAACTTCTGAAGTTTCCAGACAAAAGTTTTCCCTCACCATGACACAGCTCCCAATCCTCAGTGAAATCGCAGCCTATAAAAAGCCTTTAAAGTCAATGGAGTTCATTTGAACATATATTTAATTAATCTCTCTTCATTTATCACTGTGACAACTACGATACAAGAGTAATTTAGGGGTATTGCTTCTTCACAAAACCACCGACATGCTTTAAGCTAATGAAACAGGTCAGCAACAACATTAAAAAACATTCTTAGAGAAAAACTGCCAAGTGCTTGTTTGGCCAGAATGTGTATTATAAGAATAACATTACACATGCTCAAATTCTTATCCGTCCGATATTTCTTGAATCTGCTCCAGTTGTGTTTGGCTCTGCTGTTCCCTTTTCTATTAAAGTATATCCATGCAGACACTGCAATATTGCCCCTTTCCACTGCTGGCAGCTCAGATATGACTCAGCTTTTCCGACAATCTCCTTGCATTCCCGCTTTGCCTAGTATAGTGCACTTAACATTTGTATGACAGTCCTTTTTCCAGTAAAATATATTTAATGTGACCCAGTGGAAAAATAGGGAAGGGATGGGACCAGCATTGAGGCAACCATGATGTCAAAGTTATATCCAGCTAATAAGAAACCTGAAATGAAAGATTTTTATAACTGCTTTACTGAGAAACAACTGACTTGTAACCATATACAAGGATACTATACTTTACAAGATCCTATATTCTAACTGAGTGAGGACATTCTACTTCATGGGAAAACACCTGCTTATCTAGAATTAACCTTTCACTGTTATGTTATGATTGGAAAGTGGACATTAAGCAACGGCGTTAACTTCTGTGGTTACAAATTCAGCCTGTTAATTTTAAATCTACCATTCTCTTCAAAACAAATCCTAATGCTGTACAGTGACAGCATCTGATAATGTGCATTCATACAGGTTTTACATCATTTTACAAAGTAGAAAACATCACATTTCCGATATAAATCATCCATTACAGCAAATTGCATTAGGTTTGGCTCAAGCTGTGAGAATAGCTGCTGGAGAATGGTAGTCACATGTAAGTTGTGAGATTTAAGAGATTTTATTTGGATTTATGTGTTACTGTCTGCTCCTGGAAGACCAAACAAACAACACTTAGCTATTATCTGAGAAATATGAAATAAAACTGATCAATTTTACTTCGTTTTCAAAATAAAATTGCACAGTAAAGTGAGCAATCCATGGATATTGATTCCAGCTATAGATGATGAGTCTACTTGTTCTTTTGTGCTTTTGCAGACTGAAGCAACAAAGATGGTAACATCATATGTGACCAGCAGCATGCTGGAAATGTCTTTGGCGAAAAGCGGCTATTTGTCATCACCTGAACTCGTATTAAACCATTTAGCATATGCTTGCTTAAAATCTTGCTGCAGAGTGAGATATGAAGTGTCATGAGACTCAGCTGTAAGATAATAGTATGCAGTCAAGCACATTTGTATCTTGATATGTCTGGTACAAGAGAAAGATTTATTATGTCCTATCCATTTACTGCACATCGCAGCCAGAGTTGTAATTGGCTTGGATGGTTAAGATTTGATTTAAGGCAATGATTCTACCAGGTAGGTTTTTGCTAATAGGGCATAAACGTACATACAGCATTATATCTTCATGTGTAATAGCCTGCCCTAGGTTGATTGTGTGCTGCAGTCTAATCTATTCCTGCCATCATTTGCTATAAGAGAATATAGATGTATGTATTTGATCACTCCTCAATGCTACACAAGAGAAGAATGATGTTTCTCAGAGGGTTACCCAAAATATCAACATCTTCAAATCAATAGGGATTGTTAAGAGGATTGCAGATTCCATCTTGACTCACTAGGACATTTGATGGATTACAATGATCAAAGATAAATATCCTTTGGCGTAAGTCTAAGGTCTCTTATTCAATTCTTTTTATAGTTTAATGCAGACAAATCACAGAATTAGATGACAAATGAACATTTGTGAAGTGAGTAATTAGAATTATGGTTTACGGCCAATAGTAGTTAAATAGCTTTTTTTATTAGAAGTATGGTTTGTGGCCAATACTACTTAAATGACTTCATTTTTAAACATATAAGATGAATCATATTAGCAGAATGAAGTGTAATGAAAATAATGAGTGCCTAGTTCTCTTATGGAAATGAACAATGTCGGTTTCAAACAGAATTCTAATTACATAATTGTGCATGAGCATGAGGTCTTTGGCTTGTTTGTTTTTCTCATCTCAGACCTTTGAATAGTTTTAGATTATATTCTTAACAGCCTTTGCTTTTTTTTTTTTTTTT
>VXAL01006390.1:75259-95819 GCA_013399475.1 Chauna torquata
TATCAAGTTGCTTTTTCAAATGGTTTCCCAGTTCATTCTTCTAGTGGACTGTTGTGTGTAGGACAGAACTACCAACAGTACTGGCACCTTTGCTGGAAGCATGGAAATTCCTAGAAGCTGATGGCTAAGGCATGCTGATGAGGCAAGACAGTGTCACTCAATAACCCAATAACCACAAACTCAATAAACACAGCCATTGGTAACAGTCTCTTAACACTCTGGTAAGTAGGGAAGTAGGATTCTCCAGTTCTATTTACTGCTGAATTTTTCAAATGCAGGAAAATAAAAAATTGAACCAGACACATTGGAGACTGAAAGTTGCAGCTCACTCCTACCTCCTCTGGTCAAAAGATCCCAAAGTGATTTCAGGTTAGAGCTATAGCCACCTCCTTGTTTTTGCAGAAGCTCTGGTTTATCCACAGTTTTGTGGAAATTAGTGATTAAAACTACTACCAGAAACTAAGTCCAAAAGTCCAGAATTCCTTTCTGTGATGAAAATTTCTCATTTGATTTGTGACAAACTAATTAGTTCCTCAGAATTCTCTTATTGTGCATACCATGATGTGTTCTGGCTTCCCATCTCCTAGGTAAAAGGTTGGCTGTAATTTTCCTGGGTTTTCTTCTGGCCCAAATTTCCAAATTTCCTTGACACAGGAAGAGCACACAATTAAGGACAGCACAGAAGTTCTCCCAGGTCCTCAGTCTAGAGCTAGCCATAGAGTTGCAGAATCTCATTACTGCAATGGAGAAAAGAGTTATTACCTATTATTCTGTTGTAAATCTTGTGAAACACTGATAATTTGGAAGTGCTCTCAGTCTATCTGATACATTAAAAAAGAACTCAGAGTGTTGTATAACATTTCAGGAGGTGGTGTTACCAATGCCAAATACAAAGACAATACGAATGTTTTCTTGTGTGACATAAGTTGTGCTACACACACAACCTGCTATCATGTTTGCATGATAGGCAATGCCAACATGTTAGGTTCCCTTAGCGTCTTTTGGGATTGCTGACTTTCAGGTTTCACTCACCACAGGTTTCCATTTCAGTAGATATGCCATGTAGACAAGGTGCCTGCCTAACACATACACCTGAGCTCTTTCCCTTTGCGCTTCTTTCTGCACATTCCCTTTAACAGCAAGAAGGCTTTGATCAACCTGGTCTAGTGGAAGGTGTCCCTGCCCATGGCAGGTAGGTTGAAACTAGATGATCTTTAAGGTCTCTTCCAACCCAAGCCATTCTATGATTCAATGATTCTACAATTCTATGATTCTACAAAAAGTTGATGTAACAGTCTGAAGCAGTGCATAGTACATCTTAGTAAAGGAATAGCCAGATTACTGGTGTCCCAAGAGAAAAGTGAATGCATAGGTTATTCAGAAAAATCAGTATTTTAATGGACTAAGAATTGCAAATTTTGGAGGAAACCTTGAAGTTCTGGTTGTTTTTAAAAGCTTTGTAACAGCTTAATCCTTTCCTTGACCACACTTCATCTGGATCATGGCTGCTGTGATGTTTCAGACTTTAAAAGAAAGTTTAAAAGAACTTTTTTGCCCTTCCAACAAAAGCTAAAATGTAAAAGAGGTCGACAGGGCTGTGAGAGAATGGAGACAGTGAGCCTTATATAGTGCTAAGAAGAAGCTGCATTTAAAGCTACTTTTCTTCAGACAGAAACTTTCAGAAAAAATGTCCCTGGCTAGATCTCTTGCAACTCCATTTTAATTCTTCTCATAGAAAGCAAAGTTTCAAAGCCTCCCTGGTGTTGAAAAGATACAGACAGCAGTAGCAAGGCTACTGTGCATTGGAGGACAAAAGGGGTCCAGAGGGAGAGCTAGAGAAAAAACATACCAGTCAAAGTCAACATGAAACAGTACGTTTCTAATAACGTGTTTACCAAGCACCACTGTTGTACCGTTTTTTCAGTCCTCTGTGAAATACTCTTCACAAGGGACTGTTGGATTGTACACAACAAAACAGACAAATGTAATTTTAAGGCAGATTGTTTAGAAAGAAATGAATAACAAATTTTAAAGGACCACACTATGACACTCTGGGGAATGTTCCAAGGGAACAATGGGCTTATGACATTCAGGGAATGCAACATTGGCTCTCATAGAGCATCAAGTGGGGGCAAAGGTAACCCATATGCATTTAATTGCAAGATTATGCTTTTAAGCCTGAACAGGTTTCCTTTGTTAGGGTATGAACCAAACCACTCCATTAAAAGGGGATTTTTTTCTAGTGACAGGGCTGACTTTTAAGCTAAGTCTGTAACTGTGACAATTTTTTATTAATTCCTTCAATTTGCAGGGTTAGAAATGCTCATTAACATTAAGATATTATAATATTCTGTAAACCATAAGGTATTCTTTCAAGTAGAAAGTGTAATTGGGAGAATTGTTATTCTCTTTGTGATTATAGTTAAGTAGCCAAGGAGAATTCAGTTACCACCCATTCTTAACTTATTTCTTAACTTGTCCTTTAAATTCATATGTTGCTGAACAGTCATTAAATAAATAGTTGAGATTTTTAGTACAAGATTTCTAGATTCTTTAGAATTGGAAGCCTGTGCAGATTTTTTGACAAAGTATTCTGCGTCTCAGAATCTTTTGTACAACTTCTCAAGTTTTGATATGTTTCATCTACTGTGTTCTGAATCTCAGTCTCTAAGCAGCAAGTGGAGCTTATTTTTGCAGACCAAATTTAGAAGGATAGATCCTGAGCAGATACATACAATGTCTATAAATAACATGAAGTTATTCAAACTACAGTACTTCAGATAGAATTTAAGATAAAACAAAGCAAAATTCGAAATATCCGGAGTTTCCATGCATTACATTAGAAAATAAAGCAAGAATAGGTAAGGAACAGAAGGAAGTCTTTCTTTTATGTCAAAACATCAAATTTATGGTCAAAATTTCAAACCAAACCCTGTAACTACTGTCCATATCAGCCCCAATACTGGGACAAAGTATGGATGGCTCCTTTTTCCCATAACTTAACATTGGCTCATTTTGATGCATTCATTGCACCCACAACATGATTTATTGTCTCTTACTGTGTGTATGAGGTATAGCTATTTCATCAAGCTTTTGATGCAGCCCATCATTCAACATGTTCCAGGCAGCAGAAGCTTCAGTATATACACAAGCATTGTTTATAGTGGTTCTGTATCATGTTTAATGTAGCAGGTATATTGGTTGTTCAGGTAAATCTGTTATCTAAAATGCATTCATCTTTTTCCTTTCCTTTTCTCTCTTCATCAGAAAGTTAAAAATAGGATTGGTTTTGATGCAGAGCATTAATTCAAAGGAACTGATTTGAAGACCACAAATGAAGCCTGTCATCCCTCACCTATAGTTTCGTCAAATATGAGGTGGTCTAATTTGCCAAGTTTCCTGGAGATGTCAGGAACAGCTCCTACTCATTTACAGCTTATAAAGGGGCTTTAATCAATTCAGTGTGGGCTTTTGGTGCTAACACCCATAGTAGGAAAAGACTGAACTCACTAGGTTCTTATTTATTAGTTTTAGGTTAATAGGTTTTTGAAAAATAATATCTAGCTGCTGTAGTTGGAAAGGTTGGCAGGATTAGATATAAGTACGGTAAGGGCTGTACAATAAATATTCAATCTAGAAGGAAAGTCAACAAAGATGTGGTTTCTGAAAGATAAATGCTACAACCGTAAATGTCAAATATTGGGACAATACTAAGAAAGAGTTTTAATATCAGATGTCTGTAGGAGGAAAGCCACATAATGAAAACATTGAGATTATGCACAGGATTCTTCTTCACATTATAATTTAAGAGGGATGGAAAAAATCAAAAATGTTAATACAAACAAAATTTAGAATCAGAATGAACTGTAAGTTTTTTCAGCAATATAAAATTGCTAATGAGCTTTCATAACAAACAATGTCTCTGGTGTGGACCTGAAGGCTGAATAATAAGCAACGAACCTCATGAAAATTTTAGTTTTTGCTTTTCTTGGAAAATTTCAATACAAATCTCTTTTTCTATTTTTCTGTCTTCATTTCTATGAATACTTCTATTTTCAATAGAAAACATCAGCTTGGAAGCTACATGACTGGATAAACCAGAAAGTTTAGACTTTTTTTTATTTGGCAAAAACAATTGAGAAGATAAATTCCCATGAAGGTACAGCCCCTGCAGTTGAAGGCAACCTTCAGGGCTTATATGTGAAGACTGACATACGTCACTATCTCACAATTCGGTGATTAGATGTAGGCAAAACCAGTGATATGAAGCTGATGGCAAGCTGTGCTATGAAGGTAAAAGCTTGTGTCTGAGGTCTTACTTGAGCTGCAGGTTTAAAATGGAAGCTTGTCTAAGTCAGTCATGATTTAATTATGATCTAAGTGATAGTTGGATGCAGGGCACTTTCATTATCAAAAAAAGAGCCATGATGTATCTGGCTGGCTGTTTGTAAGTAGGTAATGGATTATTTATATGGGTGATTGCAGTGGTCAGGGGATCACAGGCTAATCATAACAGGATGACTGTGTGCCAACAAAACACTAACAAAAAGCTATTCTCATAATCAGTAGTTTGACTTACAGCAGTCATGGAGAGGGCACACGCAGATGGGACGCATCCAAGTCTGGCCTAAAAGGTTATTTGCATGAGTACGTGAATTTAGGACATGACACACACAACTGTGTGTGACTTTCGTAAAGCTGGGCCACCAGTGCCTGAGAGATATCTGGATAAAATAATTGACCAATTTAGAAATATCTAATATTGTTTTGTATATATTCTGCCAATGACTGAAGGTAATTAGTGAGTAGGGATCTGGTTAAATGTATGTAGAAGAGGGGACATGACTTAACTTCTATCTTAAGCTGCTGCTGGAAGATTTAAACCCATTTAAAACTATTTGATCACTATCGTTTTGCTACCTGCTCTCTACTAATGCAATTAATAATATAAGAATGTAAGTGATGAATCCAGGATTTAACTCAGAAAACCTTGATTATGGGGCTAAACACATTTTGAAGGAGTGAAGACAGAAACATGGTTTGGATAGGATGCTAGAAGAGGCAAGAATGCAGAAGAGACTGACCATAGAAAGCTAGAAAAGGACCAGTAGATGGATAATGAAATTTTCCATATCCTCATGGTATTTCCAGACTAAGCACTTTTTTCCAGGTCACCCTCAAAAAGTAGATAGTCATGTTTCCGAAAACAAAAGAAGTATGAATAAAACATAAAAACAGCTCTTCAACCA
This sequence comes from Chauna torquata, assembly GCA_013399475.1. Taxonomy (NCBI): domain Eukaryota; kingdom Metazoa; phylum Chordata; class Aves; order Anseriformes; family Anhimidae; genus Chauna; species Chauna torquata. The sequence goes on from VXAL01006390.1 coordinate 80,509, forward strand.
TTTTTGGGGCAGATAAGTCTTTTTCCTTCCAGTCTGAGAGATTCTCTACCCATTAACTTGGGGAAGTCATGTCCTTCCTGTGCTGTATTTCAGTCATTTTATCATAAGCATTAACATTACCCTGGCTTAACTCCAAGACTGCCCAGTCCACGTGCTACTATATTTGCTGACAGTCTGGCCTTCTCCACTAGCTTTTGGGTGTTTTTTCTTTAGTCTATTTTTAAAGACTGTTTCCTGCCTTTTTTTTTTTTTCCCCCTATGGATTTCTTCCCAAGCACCTTCAAACATCTGCTTTACTTATTTGCTCTTTCTCCTCAGCACAGGACCTCCACAGACTCTTATCCAAAGACTCCATTCCTTGAGAGGAGCTTGAAACAACAATATACTTTTATAAATAGACCTCCAGTTAGTCATCTGTTTTCGGTCATATGAGCAGGAGAAGCTGGAGAATAAAGTGCACTTTAGACCTGGGATTTTCACATCTCAAAGACCCAGTTCATCCTGCAATGTTTTATACCTAAAATGGAAGGGCTTGCAGAACTTAATTTTTAACCTTGGATGAGAATTGGAGACTCATGTCCTCAGATTTCTGGAGATGGGAAGTTCATTTTTTTCTTTGAGAATAAAATATTTTAGAAGCTTTGTTGTTTGAGAACTTATATTAAGGAAAGTTAGCAGTAACAAAGTTGTCCCAGACAGGAGTTTCTCAGCACTACACAACTTGCAAACAGATTTTAACTTCCCAAATACAACACATCAAAAATAATTCATAAGAAAAATAGTCTTGTGCCTTAGATCTAATAGTCTTATGCCTTAGAGCTTACAATATCACTTATGGTAGGGCTCCTTTCTTGGAGGTGAGGTTATGGCAGAGTAAAGTAGAGCTGTTCACCCTAAATTGTGGTAGGGGTCAGTCCTATTTCCATAGTTCCCAAAACTGAGGAAAGATGAGCCCTTCTTTCTATTCTGTTTTCATTTTGTGTACAGCAGAGAACCACACCTCCTCCTTTCAACAATAGATATGTTTATTTGAATGGTGTCTGCAACCGTGAACTTTTCTGAGTAAATCTGAGCTGGTATAGGGTTCTCTGATTAATGTGTTGTTCACCACTGCGCTTAGACAATCTCCCCTCTCAAAGTCAGATAGCATCTTTATTTACCTTTTAGAGTCTCTGTTTAGGGCTTAAAGTATATCCAACCAGCCAGCTCACCATAAAGATTAAGTCTGGAAGAAAATGTTAAAGCTGTCCAGGTACTGAAAGCTTTGTGCAGATATGTCCTGGTAAATTGCTAAATGAAAGGCAGGCATTTTTTTCTAAACTTGCTCTCACACCAAATAGGAAAATATAACAGAATAGGTCAAGTACTGTGTGTTCTCCTTCTCCATACACTGGTTAGGTTTCCTTATTTCATTTGTGGTCAATGCAGTGATTGTATGAGTCACTTAGACCTATTTTGGCAAGGTATAGTAGACAAGAATAATTTCTCTGAATTATCTGTTGCTTCCAATCTCACCCATCGGCATTTGAATTTTTGTTACATTGCATTAACAGCAAAACAATCAGAAAGTGCTTTGCTATTTATTGTGTGTTTGTCATGGCGCAAAGACATATTCTGCATATATTTTAAACCCTAGCAGTGTCAATAGGGTGGTAATAGAGAAAGAACATGACTAACATTTTACTGTATATTTGGATGGGATTAGGAAATTGAGGGCCCATTTGCTGGCTAGAGAGCAGACCCACGTCTTGTGCTTAGCCCCATCTTGCCATATCATTATCATCTCCACATACATGTCACATGCTTTTGTTTTGTCTGTATTCTCTCATTCCCAAAGCAGATATGGCAATACTTATTTCCTTTGTAGGAACATTGTGAGATATGACCAATTAATATATTGAAAGCACCTTAAATTCAAGAACAAATCTTCTCTTTCAAATTGTTATTATTCTCTAAAAGCCTTGTATTCCTCAGAAAGGAAGGTGTCTTAGCTTTTCCAGTCTTGTCTTCCTATTCCTTACACTTCCCACAATGAATACACATCATGCGCAGATGTTAGTGTTAGGCTGATGGATCAACTTGATGATATGATCTTAAGAGTCTTTTCCAACCTAAATGGTGCTATGATTCTAAAAAACTCATTGGTAGACAGAAATTATTATCATTTTTAAGTGCTAAAATCTGTCAGTGTGCATGTGGTCGGATCAACGGATAACTCAGGTTGGAAGGTACCTCCAGGGATCAGCTAGTCCAGCCCCTGTGTGAGGATGATGAGCGCAGTCTTAGCCCCCGGGGAGGTCTGGCCTGGCTGTGGAGCTCCAGGCAGCACAGATCCACACCACTGAGGGCACCTTGTCCCTTGGGGGCCATGGGGAGAGGCCTTGACAGCCCGCAGAGAGGCTGCTGCCAGAGCCCACCTCGAACTAGGGAGCAGCCCTGAGCTGAGGCTCTCACCTTCGGCCTCTGCCTAAGCTACACTCTTGCCATGTTGCCACTGTCTCTGTGGATCAAATGTAGGCCATGGATTCATGCCCCTGCCTGTGAGTTAATGTCCCAGCCTGGCCTCATGGAGGTGTCTGATGCCCCATGCTGTAGCTTAGCTGGCTGTCCTCCAGCCTGCCCTGCTTCCTGGATGGAGGGGACAGGCCCTGGCAGGCCATGCCTGGGGAGCCCCCACTGCCCCCAGCCCCTCAAAGCAGGGCCAGCTGTGAAAAAAGACCAGATTGCTCTGGGCTTTACTTACTGAGGTCTTGAAAACCTCCAAGGATGGAGACTTTCACAACATCTCTGGGCAACCTGTGCCACCTCTTGAATGTCTTGACTTGGAAAAAGTTTATGAACTTCTGTTGTTTCATTTTATGCCTGTTGTGAAGAGTGACTACATCTTCATGCTAAGCTCCCTGTAGGTACAGGAGGGCTGAAACTATTTCTTCTCCAGGCTGAACAAGACCTGTCCTTCAGTGTCTCCTCACAGGAGAGATGCTCCTGGCATTTCAGTGTCCCTTTGCTGAACTTGCTCCAGTTTGTCAATGTCTTTCTTGACTGGGGAGGTCCCAAACTGGATGCAGTATCTAGGTGTAGTCCAACAAGTGGGGAATAATCACCTGCTGTGATCTATGGCCATGCTCCTTTTCATACAGCACAAGGTGCTGTTGGCCATCTCTGCTGCCAGGGCACACTAATGATTCCTGTGCAGCTTGCTGTCTGCGAAGACTCCCAGGGTCTTCTCCACAGAACTGCTCCCAGACAAGCACTTCCCAGCCTGCATCACTCCAGGAAGTTCTTCCTTCTCAGGTGCCTCTCCAGATCCCTCTGGATGGCAGCACTTTCCTCAGGTGTACCTACCGGTGTGTCCTCCCCCACCATTTGGCATCATCTGCAAACTTCTTGACAGTGTACTCCATTGCCTCCTCCAGGTTTTTGATAAAGATGTCAAACAGGACATTTCCCAGGCAAGACCCTTGAGGCACCCCACTTTTTATCAGCATCCAGGTAAAGAAGTACTCATTAGTCACTATCCTTGAAGCCCAATAATCCAAACATTTTTTTACCCACTCATACAGATGTTAATATCCTATCTTGAATGCAAGTATACTGGCGTCAAAAGCCTTGCTAAAATCCAGGTTAATAATATGCACTGCTATCCCATCATCCACAAATCTGGTCATTTCATTGTAGAAGGCAATCTAGTTGGTCAGACTTGATTTGCCTTTGGTAAATTCATGCCGAATCTTCATAATCACCTTTGTCTTCATGTGCCCAGAAACATGTTCCAAGAGAACTCACTCCATGAATACCACACAGGCACTCTCAGCTGCTCTCAGCCCTTGAGCCCTGTAGTCATTGTAACCTACTGAGTTAAAGTCTGCAGCTTGCCACCTCTGTTCAAGTCTACCGCAGAAGAAACAAACAACCATTTTTGTTCCACACATCTTCTAGGTTTGCAAAAATTATTCTTTAACCAATTAAAAATAGCAGATCCCAGAATCATAATCCTGGTCTTTTTCTACATGACACTCAAACAAGTTAGCTACAAATGTGAAAGTAGAAATTCCTCCAATTCACAGGTCTTTAAAGTCAAGTGTTTTGAGATCTGCCTCTGTTCAGAAAGTCAAAATTCATTGTTGAATTTTGTATTTGTACAAAGTTTGTACTATGAAACTTGTACTTTCTGCATAGGCATGCAGAAATAAATATCTGAAGACCTGAGGAAAGATTTCAGTGACAAAGGATCATGCAAAGACCTTGTGAAATCTGCCAACATTTCACATAGTAGGAGGATAGAAATAGTCATTTGAAAATCTGGCAAAAAAAAAAAAACCACACCCTCCCACAATCTCATTATCTTTTGATATTCACTGGGAAAATAAAAGTTTTATCAAAGCTAAAGTGTTGGCTCTGTATTACTGGTAGAAAAATATGATCCCCCCACAATATGAAGTGTGTGCTGCTGTTTCACAGAAGAACCTCTAAGTGTTCATTGCCTAATCCAACTCTCATTGAAGTCCCTGAGGAAATTTCTATTAGTGAGCAGGACCATTCGTATTTCTTTTTTAATAGATCAGTGGGTGTTTACGTTAAGGCCCTGCAGGCACCAATTAATCTGTATTCATATGACACTCTCTTCTAATGGTAATTCAGAATTTGCCTTGGCAAGCAACAGGACAATAGTACCCATCTTTTTCAGATATTAAACTTATAGTGTTTATTTGCTTAAAATATGTTTTTTATTCATATAATTCTTAACTTGAACCAAGTATAAACCCTATAAATTGTATTTTTAAGGCTGTACACAGAACAATTCCAGAACTTTAAGTCCTGCTTACAGCTTTGCTGAGAACCCTCAGAAAGAAATTTAGCAAGACTGTTCAAGTTCACAGTTACAGTTCCAGATCATGTGGGCAGAAGTGAAGCAGTCAAGAATCATATGAGCTATATACTGCAGCTACTTCTCAGGAAATGTTGAGCAGAAACAGAGGCAGACAAAGAAGAAATTCACAAAATAGAAGTAGTCAAAACTCAACTGCTGCAGCTACATGACCTACAAAAAGAAGGCTATGAACTTTTCTTTCCCATAGCCTTGCCCATTCATACTGTTGCATGCCTACAGACTGCCTACTCCGTGTAGAAGAATATGCCAGCACGTTGGGAACAATGTGTCTTGTACACGCCAGAGGATGTGTCCCAGTTTCCTGTAAGACTGGATTTGCAAGATCATTGTCTGCATGATACATGGGTTTGGTCTTGAGATCAGCCTAGGAGTTGACTTTAGGACAGTGCAGAAGAACACAGTGCACCTACCTCTCTGCAGCCTGGAGGCTCAAAGGAAAATAAACTGTTGAGGAGCATTCCTCTCATTGTAGTAAAGAGATTCAAGAAGAGGAAAGAGGCAGAAATCTTCCTTTCATCCAGCACCTGTGACAGATGGACAATGGTTTATATTTAAAAACAAACAAACAAACAAACATACAAGCATGTATATCAAGGAACTTTCCTCCCAGAAGCTGAGAATTTAAATAATTATTTAGACTGGGGGGGAGCAGAAAAACTTTATCAGTCTATTATTCCTGTCTTTTATCTGTGCTTAGTAAATCTAATCCTACTGACTGATCTTCATGTAAAGGTTATTGAACTGAGAACCTTCTCATCTATAAAGTCTATATGCTGTTCCTTTCTGTTTGATGCAGATTTTCAAAGTAAATGCAAAAGTAACAGTTGTAGAGTGTATTGTTAACTGCTGCTAAACTTAGCCTGCCTTTGCAAGCCCACCCTGCAAGAGGCAGAACTCCAGTGCAGAATGCAGTGGTTCATTACTTGAGCCTTAATGGTCCAGGTAAGTGGTGAATGAAAAATGATATTGGGGTAGAGAAAATCTCGTTAAATGAGGGTAGAAAAGAGTTACAAATTGTACCATTATGATGGAAGGACTGCTGTATGAGAGGACAGTATGAGAGCATGGCTTATTTAGCATAATAAAGAAAGGCTGAGAAAGAAAGGTGAGGGAAGTGAGAAAAGGAGAGTAAATATCATGAAGGGAGAAGAGCTTCACATTCTAACCAGTTCCAATACAGGAATAAACATATCTACTGTCCAAGGATACATTCAGAGTAAAATTTCTTGTAATTATAATGGCAAAGTCCTGAAAACACTGAAGAGACTAAAAAAATCTACAGTCATAATAAGATAGAGCTTGTGGATGGTCTGATTACAGGAAACATAGGAGGACTGTTTGATCCAAAATGTTCCTTTAGTCCCTCTCAGTATGATCCATAGAGCTTTAGGGGGGAAAAAGCTAGACTTACAAAATTTCTAACTGAACTTGACACTGTAGGTCCCAGATCCAAAGAATGAAACTTGAATGAAACCTTATCACCCATTTAATCTTAATTTCCATCAGTACAGTTCCTCAGGAAACAAAAGATCTGCTTCTGGGAACACCTGGAACACCCTACGTAGGCTAAGAAAGCAAAGCAAGGGGTAAGATTAAAAAGTCCATTTAGGTGTTGTGATATTTCCTTCCTCAATACCCTGGAATTGGGTCACTGCTAACAAAGCAGGAACCACAGAGTTCCTAAACAGCCATTTTGAGTATATCAGGGAAGATGTTCCTAAACAAAAGGCAAAATTGTAGGCTTCCCAGGGAATCCAGAAGGTCAAAGCATGTTGGAGAGTCCGTTGTGAGTCACTTAGTGACCTCCAAGTGCCTCAGAAATGTCTGATATCTTTATGGTTCTTAAACTTTAACAAGTCACAAATTAAAAATCATGCTAAATCATCTGCAGATCATCTGTATTTTTCATTGATATCCGCTATCTCTATATTTTTGTTGGATCTGATCATACATTAAGAATGTCACATGCAGCAAGCAGACTAGGAGGTAGTGTTGCCTCTTCAGCTGGGATATTCAGCTGGAGTGTTGGGGCTCTGGTTTAATTTCCCTGTTCTCCAGGCATTTGAAAGTCTGATGCCCTTAGCAGGGGGTCAACCTCTTCAAGATGAATACCTAAATATTCATTACGTCAGAGAGAGTGTGTGTAACCATAACGTAGTGTTGGAACACCACGGTGGCAAGGGACAAGCCTATTTGATAACCAGTTCTACAGCCTGAGACTGTGATTGCCAGCAATAACTAGAAATTCCCACTACCATTCTTTTTCTGACATCCTAGATAAAAGTATAGCGGCTCACTCAGATAAGTACGCCTTTAGCAGCCATGCCTGTGCATTTTCTTAGCCCAGAGAAACTGTGAGGTAATCGGAATTAATTAAAGACAGCTTACATATTCAGTTAGCTCATAATTGGAAATACCTCACCTCTACAACAGAGAGCAGAAGCATAGGAGAAGCAGAAACATAGTATCAGGAGAGTGCATATCATGGGTCAGAAGATACCATACCATTTGTTGAAGTGCTTACACAATGTCACTTGTATTACCACAGTCATTTACTCTGGTTAACAGGAAAATGCAGGGAAAATTCCCTGTAGCTCATAGGGAATTTCATTTTATGAAAAATGCAGAACTACTTTGGATTTCCAATATTAAGAATTTTTTATGTCTCTGCAGAAATAAAATGATCACCTAAACACTTAAAGTAGCTATTAATATATTTTATCTGTATTAAAATTTATGTAATCTAAAATACTTAATCATTGGTATAAAAGGTGGTAGGTGATTCTGACTTCAAGCTACGGACATTGATTGAAGCTGTCAGGCATTCTCATGAGTTTTGTTGCCCAGCACAAATCTTTTCAATGTGTATATGATAATTATTACTATTTCTCACATAAGTGGAATAAAAACTGGGCTTAGTTCAAGCTTCAGAAGCCTCAGGCACTGTCTTTCATTTGACAGCTTCTAGCTATTATGTATTAGAAATATATGAAGGGCTCTGGGAGACAGGTGCACTTGGATTTATTTCACTCAAGTCTAATGTGTCTTTACAGAGGGCATTGAAGTTGGAAGAGGTCAAAAAATATGGAGTGATAATGCATTTTATAGTACATTACTGATACCAAAAACCCTCTTTCCTGTTGTGCTATTAATTATATGTTAGCATATGAAGGGCTCTCCTCAAATAGACACTACATGTATATGCTAATAAAAGAACAAAATATATCACAGCCTACATGATACACGTGAACCTTATTGCTTAATATTGCTCTCATGTGAAATCAGGTGAATCCCTAGGAATATGGATATTCATCATTTATCTCCCTTTTCCACTAAGGGGTTTCTAGTCGCAGTTGATTATGTATAGGAAGAACTTACTTTCCACACCAGGTAGCCTAAATTTGCAGCTTTCACAGCCTTAAAGAGAAAGTTCTCCAGGCAAAGGGGTTTCAACAAAGGAGGGATTTCCTGACCGTGCCCTTCCACTACAGTTTAAATAACATGAACAAAGAAATGTTCGAATGGACATCAGTGTCACAGGTGCCAGTTGTCTGATTTATTCCCTCTCAGAGGAATGTATTGGCATCTGTGTGGATATTAACACCTTGCCAGCTGGCCAGGAGGTGACATCAGATGTCCTTTCAGACAGATGAATTGCACAGTGTGCACAGCTGCCTGCCAAGGCACAGACTTTCCAGCAGAAGTAGAGGGAAAAAGCACTTCATGCATTTCTGACAGTAGTTTTTACTTAATATTTGTTCACAGAATTAACTTTATTGGACCAGCTTATCACCAAAACCATCTTTCTTACTTTGCAGCAAGTTACTTGGATTGCACACTATAAACCACAGCAATTCACACAAGAATTTGCATTCTCTCTGATATTGAGTGGAGTGTGTTTGGAGTGTGTTTTTCTCAGTGTGGACACAACACTGTATGTGCAATACGATTTTAATTAATCTCCTTTTTTATAACCCTAGATCACTCGGCCAAGATAAATATCCCCACCTTTAGGCAGCTAAACTAAATAGCCTGGTTGTAAAGCCTATTTAAACGGGCTGAGCACTCATGACTCTGGTAGTCATCCACTTATGAAAGTATGTGACAGGGCCTCAGCTGGCTTTAGGGCACAGAGCTGTGTTAGAACCATCAGAGTTCACACATGAGTACCAGCCAAGGAGTTGGCAATGCTGATGTACTCGTTCTTAATGATTTCCATAGAAGAGCCACTCTGCAGGACTCCACTCTATGACAGTTTGAGAATCCTTTGCAATTTAATCATAAAGTGAGAATGAATATTCCTAATTTGTTTACAGAATGAAAATACACATCCCAGTGTATAGGTAAAAGAATGATAGGAATGATATTTAGCTGAGTTGAATCTAGCTGAATCACTAGGAAAGGATAGATATTGGGTGAAACTATCACACAAGGTTTGTTATGCTGCCAAGTTAGAAATACAACAATGGCCTTCTGGTATTGTAAGCAGTGGCAGCATTTTAAAAGAGCCTGGGAAACATTAATATAATTGCGTCTATTCACTGGTAGAATATACTCCTTTTTCAGAAATGAATTATCAGTGATTTTTTTTTTTCATGTTTATAGTCTTATTAATTACCTCTTTAGATTTTCAGTTCATTCTGTCCATAGAAACTATGTAATTTGATGTAGAGTCTTATACAATGCTGATCACACTGTTTGAATATAAGAAAAACCTATCCATGCTTTTTGTTTAATGTGAGACGTGTCTGCAGATATGAATGTTCATTGCTCATTCTCTTTACACCTGATGCCCTTTAGATCATGTATTTAATATATTCCAGCTGAGTGAATTAAAAGCAGAATTAAAGACAGTGAATGGTTGTTTCTGGCTCATCTGGGTATATCTGGTGCTTCCTAAGTAAGGTACCTGAATTCCCCAGGGACAGAGTACGTTATTTTCCATCCTTTCTAAAGCATGGCTTCATACAGGTGATGCTTATAGGCATAAAACTAGTTTAATGATAAGACAATGTTCCAAGTTGTATAGTTTACTCAAGTGCTAATTCCTTTTTTAGAACATTTGAATTTTCTTTTTTTTATGGTAGAGTAGCAAATAAGCTGCTGGATTTTGTCTCTGATGTCTATGTCTTAGGTAAAAGACAAAATGAAGCAATGGGTTATTGTTATATCTGCATCGCTGAAGAGGAAATAGCCCTGACATATACATGGTGTGACTTAGAATGTCTAAATGAGGTCTTCTGCAGTTCCAGTGATTTAAGGTTTTTGCCCGAGATTCATTCTTATTGTCTCTTTCTTGAGAAGGCCAGTTCCCTAGGCCATGCAAATGGCCTGAGCTAGTGTATCTTCAGTTCAAAGCCATCTGGCTTAGTCTGACTCACCACCAAAGATCTTCATACAGTGTGCGAGTGGACTTTTCATGGGAGATGATCAGCATTCGTGGAAATAAGAAGCGTCACTTTGCTCTGCCAATTCAAGTGAACATCTGGGGCAGTACTGTCTTAAATAACTGCAGCTAGATCTACAAGGTTACACTATTCATGCCTGAAGCTCAAGTTCCCATAATACAACCATCTATTGTTCACACCTATTAGAACTGGACTATGTTCAGTTTAAGTGAAATTGTAGGGGCTACTTACAAAAACAAAGTTTTCTATGCATGTAAGTGTTCGCTGCTGCTTTCAAAACTTTCAAAACCTTGTTTTCCTGTATTAGTTAAAAATATAAATCTGTGCTATGCTTCACAAATGGACACTAGCAACATGAGTCTCTGTCGTTTTTCTCTTCATGTAAAATATTGATGTCAGGCTCTGTGATGCAAAATAGCAAAACACTGAGTGCATAAGCCATACAAATTTCATGGGGATTCCCAAAGGAGTTCAACCCATCTTAGCAAGTACACTTTAGACTGATTATGTGGCAGTCGATTACTTTGCTGTTCTGTGCACTGAGTTTACTCAAACTGTATTCTTTATTACAACCAAAATAAACCCACTGCAGTGGATTGTTTTTCTCTGCTAAACAAATGAATATTGAACATGCATAAGTAATCTTAAGTATTGAATCTTTTTGCTCAGTTTTGTCGGTGACATAACTGGCAAATGTCCAAAGTTCAAAGGTGACAGCAAAGGTATAGCTATAATTCTGCTTTGGGGGGTGAGGATTGTGACTTTGTATAAGCCTGGCTTTGTGAATTATGAGATGCAATACTTATTTTCTATATATTACAGGATTGCATGACATTAACAGCCTTGGTCTCCATGACAATACCAGTAGAAGAGATGGATGAAGAAAAAAGGCTATGAAGAAGATTTAAATAAATATCACAATAGTTCCAAGTCTTGTTTACTTAGCAAAATTTTTAACACATTGGAAGTAACAAAACTATTTTTTCCCTTCTTTATCTAACTAGACTGCAAGTCTTCTCAGACACAAATTGACTTTTGCTACGTGTATGTAAGCACCAAGGCTAACTGGACACTCACAGGTGATGGGTCTCATCTGACCAAATAGATTTAGTGGCCCCTGGTCTCCCTTTAGAAAAAATTGGCACTCTAAAGTGTAATACCTCTAGTCAGAAGTAGTTGACTATACTCCATCCTCAATGTTTGTTTCTCCCTTTTGATTGCAAAGAAAGTCTCAAGTGACCAGGTTACACATAGACACGTAATATAGGGATGACAACAATGTTAGCTTTGAAGGCAGGCACAAACCTGGTTGGGCAGCCCCTCTCTGGAAGCCATGCACTTGTGTTTGGTGTTCTTGTTGCTTCTAACACCATTAATAAAACAATGTAGTTTCCAGACCAGGTTGATTTAAAAATAAGTCAAAAGTGGATCTCCAATGAGCTCATGTTTATAGTATCAGATGGACATGTGGATATAAGCACACTGGGTCTTTGTGTGGACTTGATTAGCACCATTGTTATACAAACAAGAAATATCTATCATTTCACAGCAAGATCATCTCTCAGTCCCACCCACTTCTTTGCCTTTGAATTTCAGTTCTTCCTTCTAGATCGACTCTTTGTTTTCCCTTTCAGGATCACATGTTCTCTGAAAAAGAAAACGTAACCTTAGTAGAGAAAATCAAACTAAGACCTAATATACACATACAGGATGGTCAGTGAAGACAGAACCAGTTATTTTAAGATGAGGAATTTTGAAAAGAGCCACTCAAAGATTTTAGGCTAACCATGGATGTTTACACTTCAATAAATAAAATGCCTAATTCTAGCCATAGCTTTATTTTTACCTATATGTACTAGTCACTGTAAGCATGATCAGGTACTGCCACTCCCTCAGTCATCTCATCAGTTCATATCAAAAGACACAACAGTAATTGTAGGCAGTTTTAAAATCCTGTTATTAACTTATTATCTGAGCTCTTTTTAATCTTTTATATGCTCTCCCAGTTTCTCTGTGAGATAAGAATTGCTATTATTCTGTCCACTTCTGGCATGGCAGCATAAGTGGAGATTACAGGGTTTGCACTATGTAACTGCTGCTTTGGAGTAGATGCTCCCTGTTCTGTTACTTCTCAGCCCTCTTGCCTCACTTTTCAGCAGAAAGGATAACTAAAGAAGACTTCAGACTGTAACACTCAGATTTTAAATCTAAGACTTCCTTCTCTCCGTAAGCACACTGTTAATCAGAAAATTTCCTATTCTGTTTCACTCCCATCCCTCTTGGACATCCAAACACTGTCTGACTGCAGATAAAGATATCCTATATGACATCCCTATATAGCTGACCGCTGATGTGGGAGGTACCCGAACCCTCTAGCTCCATATAGTTGTATCAGCCAAGACATATTCAGCAGTGTCTGTGCTGAGTATGCTGAGTAGCTGAACACGAAATTAATTCTTAGACCCAGTACACAGAATAAGCAGTCTTTTTTTCAGTGTTTCTCATAGCTGGCACTCCTAGAGCATGCTCACCAGTTCAGTCTGCTACAGGATGACAGTCGGGTGGCCTCCCATGGCATCCTTAATTTAGTAGTCCAGTAGTTCAAATATTAGTTTGGGCAAATAATACACTGAAGTTTCTGATGGACTTTTTGTTTTCCTTTTGAAGAAACTTTTTTTTTTTTTTTAATTTAACTTTAGATCTGCTTTTGGCACAGCACTATCAAAAATTAGAAAGTTTCATATTATGAAATTTTGTCCTTTAATCTTTTTTTTTTTTCCAGAGACTCCACTCTTTATTACAATTCAGGTTTTTAATGAAACATTATATTAGGAAAATAGCAGCTGCAATTTATTCAGCAGGTACTTCATTTACACCAAATACACAACAAATACATGGAGATAATTCTTCTTTAAGAATAATGCATTTCAGGCACAATTATCCTTTCAAACCAGCCCTATATCATTGTTAAGAGACCCTATTCCTGGATTTCATTAACGAAATAAAACCTTTTCAGAAAGAGTAATTGCAATCATTCTGTATTAATAACTGTATTAATAAAGATGAAGGCTCAACTTATCTTCAAATGATCATCCCCAGTAGGCACCCTTGTTACAGTGTCTATAACAATCCTTTTAGATTTAGAAAAAGAGATAATGCAAAGCAAGGTTGCCCTTTGAAAGCATCAGCAAGAAGACCCTTTCCAGTCTCTCAGCTGGTCATCAACACTTCAAAGTATCTTAGAGGTCTCTCCTATCTCAAAACAAAGCTAATGGTTCACTTATTGCAATGAGCATGGAAGTATGTGGTAAAACCCAGTAAACCAAAAAGACAATGAAATATTTTCCCAAATGTGTGGTGGGTGTAAAGCTTCCAGTGAGCAGTGAACTCAATATCATTTTCAAGTCAAACTAACTATTTTTGCGTTTCGTCAACTGTATTTTCTAGGCAGCCAAAGAAAACAGAGTGAAACTGAAACCAGAATGCCAGGCAACTGCAGAGAAAGATAAAAATCCTTTACAAACAGAAACACAATCAGGTTTTTTTTTAAACAAAGACATAGAATATGTAAAACATTTCAATCAGACCACTTTTTAATGGAGATCTGGGAGATTTCCATTTTATTGCCTTAGCTGCGAAAAACACCTTTCACAGATAATTGTGATTTTTCTTTAGAAAAATTAATACCTGGCATATATTGCTTCAAAGTATATTGCATTGCATCAAAATACTTCTATTCTCAGGAAACATTTTTAAGTACTTCAGGATTGTTTGTTTGTTTTTGTTTTGTGTGTGTGTGTTTTTTTGTTTTGTAAAAACTAATATTTTCCTAAGGCTTCTTTCCTTTTCATAGTTTGTTTTTAAATTACCTTGAGACAATTACAGCTACATTTCTCAAATATTTGCTTGTAGGCTCAAGGACGCTCATGGTGTCCTTTCATCTTCACCTCAAATGCATCACTTGCTACGTAACACCCAGCAAAAATTAAGGTTACACCACTGAAGTCCAAACTACTTATTAACTCTTCACTGCTTCAGATGGGGAATTTATGTGTTGTCCAATCTTTAGGAAATAATCTTCTTTCCTTGTTTCTACAATATCAAAGCTTTCTTGGGCTCAATTCATGTGGAAACATCAAGATGTGGAACTAGCTCTGCAGCTGCCTTGCACATACATTATTCCAATCTTTCAATGCCTCTCATGCAAACACACCAAAGACCCTCTCACAGCTCTCTCCTGCTTTAGTAGGTAGGATCATAGGCTGCTTAACTAAGTAAGGAGCCATCTACATTAAACCTATGTCTGCGTGCAGACTTCAAACTGTCATCTACATCAGTAACTGCATAAAATATGCTGGAGGATGTAGATAATTCACACAGCTCCAGAATTAAATTATTTACTAGCCAGTCTCCCCTACAGCAAAGATAACCCATCCTACTTAGCAGCTACCCCCAACCTGGGCTTAGAAACCAGAGTTTTTACTTTTCTTAAGGTTCATTGATAGACAGGTAGCTATCTGTCACTCATCCAATAACCAGAAGCTGAAAGCATGAAAACTTTGACCTGGTTAATTTTATTCTAAACTGAAAATGGAAAAATGAAATCAAAATATAGAAGTCAGTATTTACTGAAGATTATATCCCAAATGTAAAATTCCAGGTATGTATTCAAATTGTAAATATCAAGCAATATTTATAAATTTGAATCAAAAAATTACTTTCACAATCACATACACATACCAGAACACATACAAGCAAGCCACTGGAGACAGGGAAAGGTCAGAGCTAACAGCCTTACCCTAGTGGCTTGGTATTTACTCTNATATAATCATATCATATGTTTATATATAATTCTCCCCTAAAGCTACATTAAAGTAAAATCTCCTTGCTACCTACAAATGTGCCAAGTTACGTATATCTATTTTTCTAGCACTAGCAGAATTAAATTAGCAGAGAACTTCACGCTTCTTTATGTTAACAGCCCAGACTTGCAATAGAATAAGAATTTGATG
>VXAL01006390.1:95944-120092 GCA_013399475.1 Chauna torquata
CTTATCCTCCTCTCCTTATCCCAAGATCTTTTTCTCAATGCTTGATCCAACGCTCCCCTGTGATAAGCTGAAGACTTTTCACTACTTTTAGGAGCAGGTATCAAACTGAGTGATTCATGTTTTCCTGACTTCAACCCTCCTTCTCACTGTTGCAGAGCANTCTGGGGACTCTTACCTATTTTCTCCCAAACATCTGACTTTAATCCAAATTGACCTTGCAGACTACTGCAACAGTCGTTAACACCAAGGGGTTCAAATAGCAATGACCTCTAACACCCAGCAGGAAACACACTCTGCTCTTAACCTTCTCTGTTTGTAGTAAATTTTGTCAAAATTGTGAGTGCCTGGGTCTACTTGTCAGCCAAGACTGCACTTCATAGTGGAAAAGGTACAGAAACAAAATGATAATGAAATTCACTATTGAAGAATATGAAAAAAAATAAGATTGATAAATGCATGGTGATATTTTCAATGCTTTAAGAAACTAACTACTCTATTTTCAAATTGTCATAGGCCAAAACACTGTATACCCTAATGGCTTGACCCTGCAAATACTTCTGTACATGTTTCCTTATATCACTTTCATGAATACATTCTTGCAGCTTTGGGCATGAACTGAAGCTAAAAACTGATTGAAATAGATATTTGATTAATATTTGAACTTAAACATGTAGGGAGTAAGGAAATCTCAAGTTTAGGGTCCAGTAAAAATCTGCAGGCTTTGATGCCAATTAGGTATGTCCTCTAAATAAAATTCAAACAAATAATATTTGTAATGATAAGGTATGCTTGATTTCTTCTGTATGTAAGAGCTTCTTCTATATATACAATCTTTGTAACTTTTCCTTCAAGGAAAGAACTTAGTTGATCTAGGAAAAAAAAAAATCATTTTTTTCTACAACGCAAGTTGCTGTGATTTAATTATTCTACTAGATAAGACAAAGGTGTTTGACACATGCAAGGCAAAGCTTTGGATAGCGGATTCATGCATAGAAAAAGGACATATCCCTTGAGAACAAATGCATCATTCTGTTCCATTCTTGTTAAAAAAAGGAATATATTTTGCTGTGGCCTAATTAACAGAAACAACAGCAGCAGTTACAGTAGTAGTACATTTCAGCACCTGCTCAGCTCAGGGAGACTGGTGAGAAAGAGTTCATTGTTTCTTAAATTTTTAGGAGTAAACAAAGATGGCAAAAGAAAAAAGAACCTGATCCAATGTCAGAATCACTGGTAAGATTAACACTGACTTCATCAGGCTTTAGAACAGGCTCAAGGAAAATGATTCAAGGAAGTACAAATCTGAACAGGGCATACAGAGCTTCACAGCAGCACTCAAGTCTGTAAGTGATGTTTGCAGACATTTAATGCAGAAATGAGCTTCAGATGTGCAGAAAAACTTATTTTGGTATCATGTTAAAATTTCTTCCTCCAGCTGTAACACAAAAAATATCATTCAACTTAATAAGGATGAGATAGGATGAAAATACTGCATATTCTTTTTGACTGGAAATGTTTCAGGAACAAATGAATGTCATAAAACATTATCGGTGTATGGTATTAAAAATAACTTTAAAATTTGCATTTGCAAACTCATGTTTGCAAACAGGTTAGAATCAGAAATTGTCCATGCAATGATAGACATAGTAACAACCAAATACTGTTGTATTGTAAAAAAAAAAAAATGTTGTTTTAGGAGTAAATACAACAAGCAGAAAGGAAATTGTCTATTACAACTCAGATGTCTTTAATAAATGCAATTTTTCTGATTTCTTCTGTAGCTGAACACTTCCCAGGTGAAGTTTAACTCATATTTTCATGCAAAAGTTTAAATATGAGCATACAAAAAACTTCAGAATAAGAAAACCGAAGAGGTCCGCAGAGTATAAAGTTAAGCAGCTACTAAACAGGACCAAATTTTAGAATTTCACGTTTGGACCAATCTGTTTTCATAATCTGCAGCTTATGGTTGATAGCAGATTCCTACATTCATTTTTGAATCTTAAAAAAACAACTTTCTTCTAAAAGATACCTTGCAAGGTCTGTCCTCATCCCCTAAAGCCAAACAGGCTCTTTCTACCCTATTCTTATTCTGGTTCTTATTCTTTAATCAGACGCACTTTTGAATACTAGCCAACCATTTTACAATCCAACAATAGTAGTAAGTCTGTAAATACTGTTTATGTACATTTTGCAAATAAAATATTTTTGCAAAAGAAAATACTGCAGAAAGATAGGCTATGGGTGTTACAACTTTGCCTACTATGCACTTCTGAATAGTCAACTTGAGGCTTATCTTTGGGGGACAGAAATCAACTACTCCTTTCAATGGTTTTAATTTGCTTAGGTAGTTCGTTTAACTGCAAGAAACTAAAAAAAAAAAAAAAAGCATGTGTTATATTCTCCAAAGACCATGTATATAAAAATAATTGTGGATATATTTTATAGTGCAGAAAAAGCTATAGATATGTTTGCAGTGATCAAACACTAGAAGAACATATTACAACTGCCTTCACTACAGCTATGTTTGGGATCCCATCACTGTACTCTTAGATGCAGCATAAGCAAATCCTGTGGTCTAGTTCTGCTTCTGTGCAATCTTTCCATGAACACAAATTCCATGAATATGAGATGTACTGTCATATCCAGCTGCTCAACTGAACCTTGAATTCCCCAGTGGTTCACAAATCCACCAGGATGGAAGTAACTGCCATTTAAACTAGCTTTATTAAAGAACAGTGAAAACTTCAGGACTCCAATGTGCTCATCCCAGCATGTAACTTGTCCAGTGCAAGCATCTGAAAAGGTATTTCAAGAGTTCTGCTCACAAAAAAAAAAAAAGACATCTAGCTGAAGGTATGTAGCTAAATGCAGGTGTGTGCATGTTAACATCTGCCCCTTTCTGGGCTTCAGGGGTGGGAATCAAGGCTGCAGTGACAGCTTTTTCCCAGCCATTCTCAAAGCTCCCTCCAGATCAAAGACAAAAAAACCCTGGAAGAAATAGTCTCCTAAGTTAAAGCCACTGGATCCTGCAGTGGTTCTCACATCCTGTATAACAGTAGAAGAGCTAGAACACATTCAAGTGACAAAAACTGAGCTTCTTTCTTCCAGGATAACATCCTTATTTTTATATGAAAAACTGATTATTTAAAAAATAATAAGTAATTCCAAGAACAAACCAGCACCTTTGCTTATGAGACTGAATCTTTCAAGGAACATTACCAGCACTTCCTTAGTGTTTGGATTCTAGTTCTGGAGCTAATCTGTTCAGGCTCCTGATCACAGGTAGAAGCTGAGCAGCTTTGAAGATCTTCTCACTTCAGTGCAATTATGGTGTGTAACATCCCTGTGGTATCTTTTAGAAAAGGTTTTCCTAGGAGTTCCTGGTAGATGCTCACTTTTGGCTGCATTTGTTGGGGAAGAGAACTCAATAGGGACCAAAGTCATTTGGGACTTTGCATTAGGCTTCATAAATGGAATATTAATCTGCACATTTTTGTGCAGCAGAACCAACTGGGACTTGCACCTTATCCTCATATAAACAGAACCTCCCTACATCCAAGAGCAGTAATACTCAGTCTTCCTGTGGCTATTTGTTGTTTCATATCCCCATAGGTCTGTGTGGCATCCTGGGAGCATCATCTGTTTTCTCCCAGTGGCCTCTTGTGAAGTGTGGGAAGGCTGGGAGTGCCATGGGAGTACAGACATCTGCATCACGTTGCCAGACAGCTCCAGAGAAACAAATCCCCAAGCAGGTCAGCTATACATGCACACCTGCCTGCAGCCCCTGGCCTAGCAGCTCAATTAACAATCAGCTCCTGCACAACAAGGCTCAGCCATATGTCACTCCCACCAATCAATTACGCCAGCATTAAACAATCCACCTACCAAGTGTTTCCATTTAGTATTTCAATGAGATGGAAACATGCATCTCTGGAGTAGTGTTTGCTGTGGTTGACTTAGTGGAAGGTATCTTAGAGCAAGATATGGACTGTTTGCTATCAAATGCTGCAGGACTTGAAAGCGAGCTGTTGGACCCATTTCTCCCCATCGCAGATGTACCTTAGGCAGAGCATCCTGCATCTACACAGCTAATACAAGTAATAACATAGTTTTCTCTGAAAATAAACTTCAGGATCATTTCATATTGATGGAGTTCAATTGGAGTATTTTTCTTTGTTTGTTGGAGAGATTGATGTAATTCAGGTGAAAAACAAAGCAAATTTCGAAGAAAACTGTAACAACTGCTTGTTTGTTCCTTGTATTTTGACTGCTAATTAATGCTGTCTGTTTGTTGTATGTATCATTGCGCTGATATATTCTTTTCATAAATTTCCAAATTCCCTGAGTTCATTGTAAGCAAAAGGCAGTGGAACTAGGTTTGTCAAAGCAAAACTCCCCCTTGGAGCTAGTGAAGCTTTGACATTATTCTAGGATGTGCCAAGTGCTCTCATTTACTCAGAGCTCATTCTTGGATATTCCTTTCTCTAGGGAGCACCTATACATCAACCAAATGCTTTGCAAAAAGCTCTGCTCATGGTTCTATGACAAATTCATTTTTAATATCTGTAAGGCATAACTTCTAAAGTAGGATTTCATGTATCAAGAGATTTTACTAATTTCCAGGAGCATTGTTACAGTGATGAATGATTTCTTAACCAGGACTGAGTGCACAAAATCACCAGCATAAAACCGTGCTGTTACACATACATTAGACCCTTTTCCACTTGTCCTCTGAGAGGGTTTTATTGGTGTAGTCTAACCTGCCAGACTAAGTTGAAGAGCCTCAGTGAAGACTGTCAGATGGAATAGAAACAGAGTAAAAACAATTCAAGAACTATTTTTAAGTCAGTCTGCCTATTTTTACTCATATCAGAATACAACCCTTGTAAAACTACTGAAGATACCAAACTTCTTCAGTGTGATACCAGAAAGAGATCAGAGTATTAGCAAAAATATGTAGAAATTCTTACTTTTAATTGTAAAAATGAAAATAATAATAACCAGTTTTCCTGGAAGTCCTTTTATTGATTTTACTAAAGAAATTTTAGAGTTCCACTCCTGTGACTTTTTCTAAGTAATACTTCTGAACTAGCTGTGTCCAGATGTGGAGTTCTCCTATCAAAGTAAGTACTTGTCACATATTAAACCTGAACTGAGCATTGCACTTGCTTGTTAATGAAGGTAGTATAAAACAGGTATGCAGCAGTGGCAAAAATGAGGAACAACACAAAACCAAAATTTCCTCACTAACCTCTCCAAACTGTTTGGTTGTAAGTATAAACTATATTAGCAAGTATCAGCCAGAGGCCCCAATTAGTTCAGAGCCCTCACTGTGCTGGTTATTGTAGGAATATAAACAGGAAACATTCCTTGCCTCAAAATCACTGCAATCTAGACAACAGCAACACACACAGGGGCTTGCAGAAAGCAGTGTGAAAGAAGGATGCTGAACCTGAGGGCAACTAATTGGAACACCAGGCTGCGGAAATTATTGGCTGAGCATTCAACTGAAAGATTTAAAGATTTTTTTCTTTCATAAAACAAGTGGACAAGAGATAAAAATGAATCACTTGCAGCCTGTCTACTTAAGCACTCTCATTAAGCACATGTATCGTGGTGAAGTTGGATCTTAAGACAGAAACAAAAGGAGACTAGGATAGTGGTTGCGTCTAATGACTTGGTTGTAAAGGCAGAGAATCTAATAAAACACAAGTTAATAAGCTCTCACTATTAGAGAGCTTAACATGACAGAAAGGCACGGTGCTGAGAGAATTTCTATAACCAGGTTATATAAATAACAAGGGTTGGTAGGGAGAGCTGTGGTCAGAACTTGGCATTAAATATTAAGCACTTGCATTACCTGAGCTAAAAGATCCATTGTAGTAATCAGAAAATTATGGCATTCTCTTAATTTCTATGGCTAAGCTATTAAAAGGGGAAAGAAAAAGCAATAATTTGGAGTTCAGTTCAAAAATATTTACAGTGTCTCTGATCTGTGACCTTTGCTGTGCTTCTGCCGTTCTGGTTATTTTTCTCAGTACATCAGGGGTTCAGAGCAGAGCCTACCACTCCTGAATCATCCTTTCTAACAGTCAGGAGTTGTGCAGGAGGAGACAGACTTATCATTACAAAGTCAATGACCCAAATTTTCCAAAGCCTTCTTTGTAAAAACAGAACATGTTTTTATGAAAACCTTAAAAATCTTTGGCTAGCTAGTCACAGTTCACCATCTTTCCTATAGCTCCACCAGCGAGTAACTAACAATGGAAAATTGATCTGTGAAAATACTTGTATCCTTGTTTCAATGCAAATTTTGTCTAGGAGAAGGAGTCCGTTTTACAGCTTAAAAAAAAAAGAAAAGAAAAGAAAAGAAAAGAAAAGAAACAACTGAATAGGTGCTGGCAAAAGCAGAGCTTTGCAGTGCATATATAAGCAGGATACTGGTCTGACATCAAATATATCTTTTTAGCACAGAAATTAATAAAAGCACTTGCTTTATTATTTCATCTTATGCATCCTATGATACACTTGCTGTTTCTCACACAATATTGTGTGAGTCATTCATAAATATACAGTATAATGCCTAATGACGTTTATCACATTTTAAAGAACATTATTTCCCCTCTCCAAAGGCAAACATTAATAAGTCACAAGAGGTTATGAGTCATTCAAGTTCGAGTTAGGACACTGATCTAAGCCTAGCCCAGAAAATATGTTAAGTGCAAATACTGATCCCAGTGAGGTTATTTAAAAAAAAGAGAGAGGGAGAGAGGGAGAGACGAAGAGGAGAAGAAGAAAAGAAGTAGCCAAAAGAGGAGAAAATAAAGAAAAAATACATTTTGGGAAATTTCCCATTTCAAGACTATTCTTAAATTACTTTTTCTTGGAAAAGAAATGGACAAAAAACATTTGTGTAGTCACTACTGCTGGAAAATTAGAAAAATAGAAAGGAACACTTGTCAAAAGCAAGCTGTTTTCCTGGGCAGGACAAAATGTCCCCCATCCTTCTTGCCACAGCTGGGAGCTCTTCCCCACCACCCCAACCCTGACCTTCTTCTTCTGTCCCTGCTCGGCTCCTCTTCCTTGCTCCTCACCTGCCAGTGGTGGTAGATGGCTATGAGGAGTCGGGACTGCCTGTGAGAATCTCCATCCTTTATTGGATGTGGGGGGAAGCAGAGTGACGAGAGATGAGGATGAGGTTGAGGTACTTAAAGCCTTCTTTGCCTCTGTCTTTAGCAGTAAGACCAGTTGTTCTACGGGTACTCAGCCCCCTGAGCCAGTAGATAGGGATAGGGAGCAGAGTGAAACCCTCATAATCCACGAGGAAATGGTCAGTGACCTGCTACATCTCTTAGATGTATGCAAGTCTCTGGGGCCAGATGGATCCACCCAAGTGTACTGAGGGAGCTGGCAGAAGTGCTCAACAAGACTCTTTCCATCATTTATCAGCAGTCCTGGCTATCAGGGGAAGTCCCCCTTGACTGGTGGCTAGCAAATGTGACACCCATCTACAAGGGCCGGAAGGAGAATCCAGGGAACTACAGGCCTGTCAATCTGACCATGGTGCTAGGGAAGGTTATGGAGTAGATCATCTTGAGTGCCATCACGCGGCACATACAGGACAAGCAGGCGATCAGGCCCAGTCAGCATGGGTTTATGAAGGCTTGACTAACCTGAGCTCCCTCTATGACAAGGTGACCCGCTCAGGGGAGGAGGGCAAGGCTGTGGATGTGGTCTACCTAGACTTCAGCAAGGCTTTTGACACTGTTTCCCACAGCATTCTCCTGGAGAAAATGGCTGCTCATGGCTTGAACGGGTGTACACTTCGCTGGGTTCATTGTGAATGGAGTTAAATCCAGCTGGAGGCTGGTCACTGGTGGTGTCCCCCAGGGCTCAGTGCTGGGGCCAGTTCTCTTCAACATCTTTATTGATGATCTGGACAAGGGGATAGAGTGCACCCTCAGTTTGTTTGCAATCAACACCGAGTTGGGTGGGAGTGTTGATCTTCTTGAGGGTAGGAAGACTCTGCAGAGGGATCTGGAAAGGCTGGACGGATGGGCTGAGGCCAAGTGTATGAGGTTCAGCAAGGCTAAGTGCCAGGTCCTGCACTTGGGGCACAACAACCCCATGCAACGCTACAGGCTGAGGGAAGAGTGACTGGAACGGTGCCTGGCAGAAAGGGAACTGGGGGTATTGGTTGATAGCCAGCTGAACATGAGCCAGCAGTGTGCTCAGGTGGCCACGAAGGCCAACAGCATCCTGGCTTGTATCAGCAATAATGTGGCCAGCAGGACTAGGGAAGTGATTGTCCCCCTGTACTCGGCTCTGGTGAGGCCGCACCTTGAATACTGTGTTCAGTTTTGGGCCCCTCACTACGAGAAGGACCTCAAGGTGCTGGAATGTGTCCAAAGAAGGGCAACAAAGGTGGTGAGGGATCTGGAGAACAAGTCCTATGAGGAGCGGCTGAGGGAGCTGGGGTTATTTAGCCTGGAGAAAAGGAGGCTCAGGGGAGACCTTATCACGCTCTACAATTACCTTAAGGGAGGCTATAGCAAGGTTGGGATCAGTCTTTTCTCCCAAGCGCCAACTGAGAAGACAAGAGGAAGTGGCCTTAAGTTACACCAGGGGAGGTTTAGGTTGGATATTAGGAAAAATTTCTTCACTGAAAGGGTGGTGAAGTATTGGAACAGGCTGCCCAGAGAAGTAGTTGAGTCACCATCCTTGGAGGTCTTCAGAAAATGTTTGGATTCAGAGCTTATTGACATGGTTTAATGGTGGACTTGGCAGTGCTAGGTTAAAGGTTGGACTGGATGATCTTGGAGGTCTTTTCCAGCCTAAATGATTCTATGATTCTATGATTATCCAAGGTCTTCATTATTGCTAGCCAGCAGCACTACTACCTCAGCTACCCTTGCTCCTCCTGGGGTCCTTGACAGGAAGTGCTCTGGGAAGCTTCTTGCTGCAAACAGGCTGGCAGAAGACAGAAAACAGAATAAACACTGCATCGGGAAGTGATCACTCCATCTTTCCTCATTGTGCGTTTGACAGGTTCACATATACCTGACATGACACTTGCCTGCAACTTGCAGAGCCATACAGCCAAGGGGAAGGGGGATGGAGAACAAAATGGGATAAATAATGATACATCCAAAATAACAAGGCAGCAGTGTGGAAATCTGTCAAGAAATACATACTTCTGATAACAGGGAGAAAGCAAGGCCTAATCTTATTTAGCACAAGACTGGAGCTAACACTTTTGCTACATGAGAAATAAACCAGCTCCCTTCTGCCTGAGCAGAGGTGCCCCTCCATCTGCATAATAGCTGTGCATAGCTTGGGATCACTCGATCTTCTAGACCCCCCTCTTCTCCTTAGCTGGGTTGTTATCATCCTCTGTTATTATCTTCATATTTCCCCTGGTTATTATCAGCATGTTAACTTTTCCTTTATGTTGACAATCTACCTGGCAATTTTCTTCTCTCCCGCTGGCTTCCTGGTGTCCTGGGTAAGAAAACTAATGTTCTTCACTCCAAAGTGAATGTCCTGTTCATTATTCTCAATGTACTGTGACACAGCAACACTGAATATCAAATGACTCCAGTAAATTCTCATCTATTTCTCAGTCATATAGAACAATTAACCAACTAGTACATGCAACAACCTGTCTTTTATGGTCCTTAATGAATTAAGGTTTGATTATGCTTATATTTCACAATTGCCCAGACCTGCAATGTGAACAAACATGTGAGTAAACTCTGTTTAATATTGCACATTTCAATGTGCCAGAGAGCACTTTCATTGTACCTTGTTTTTGATGGTAACCTGGATGAATCATTTTGCACAGCCAAACAGGCTGAAGCAGAATACAATTAGCAGAAAGAATTACTGAAAAGAAACTCCATGCTGATTTGCCTATCAGCTGTCTATGTCCATATGGTTCACAGAACAGCAGGGAAGTGAGGTCTTGCCATAGGTTTGTCACCAACACGTCCTGCATTCTCAGTCAAGTCTCTGTGAGTTAGGGCTCCCTTGATGTTACAGTCAGAATATCCCATTTTCCCCAGAGTGTTGCTGAGAACTGTGGTTAGCAGCATCTTAACAATCTAAACAACAAAAATCTCAACAAAAAAAAAAAGATTGGTCCAGAGAAAGTTACCAAGTACTTCATCATGATTGAACATCACGCTGAGGTACACACTAATAAGGTAGTCTTCTGGTCTTTCAGTTAAGTAAAGATTAAATCTCCTCTTGTCCTTTAACATTTACAATCACTGCAGTCTTTCGCCTCTTTTTTACAAATGCATCAAAATCTGTAGACCTCAGCAAAGACACAGAAACAGTAGCTAGCAATTCTTGTGATTAGAAACTTAAAGTTCTGCAAACTTTAGCAAAGTGAAGGTCAAGTTACCCATAAAGTCAGAGCATGCAAAAATCAAGTGGCAAAACCAAAAAAAACTCAGATCAAAATCAAAATATGAAATATCCACCTAAAATTAGTAAATAAAATGAATAACTAAAACAGTAATTAAACCAGCTTTATTTACCTTGCTTCCTCATTTAAAAACTACAAAATTCTAAGAATTTAAATGAAAATGTTGTTGTCAATTTCCATTTGAAAAGACTATATAAGGAGGGTTTAATGGTTTCAGTTTGTTAAAGTCATTTTGTACTCATGGTTAATTAAATGCACAAGGACTTCCACTGAGAATCAGGATGTTCTAAATAATATAATAATAACTTGTGTAACCAATTACTGTAAAATAAAACTGGATTATCCAATATGACCTGTCTGGCTTTGGTATTCATAATTTTAAAACCCATTTAATTAAATCCTCAGGGTACCATATTCAACATAAAAACAACTGTGACCTTCTTTATAACATATAACATATGGCACTGTAGTAGCCATAGTGGGTCAGGAATGAATTTTGGTTCCACAACTAGGTGACTCATTCATCAGAAAATTTTCTGGGCTGTCATCATATTTAAACAACATTATGAGCTGGTTCCTCAGCTGGTGTAAATAGTCTATTGTAAATCGACTGTAATGGCATCAGAGCTTTATACCATTGCTCTTTATTTCTAAGCAACAGAGAACAGAGGAAAGTGTACATGCATTTCTTGGTTCACTTGTGAAGACGAGATTTATTCTAAAAAAGACATAGCAGTTCTTTTCTCCCCTATGAACCTTTTTTTTTTTCTTTTAATAATTCTGGGGAGAATGGGGAAAGGTGTTTTTTTTGTTTTTGTTTTGTTTTGTTTTGTTTGTTAGTTAGTGTGGTGTTCTGCAGAACAGCAACAAGGCCAAGTGAGAACTTGTCATCTAAAGGGCATGACAAGGAGCATATCAAATTGGGGAGAGAATTTTCTATGATGTTAGCAATCTACCCACAGATGCTATAATAGTCTTTCCCTTTTTCTGAAAATTTTCTGCCTATTTTTAGACTAGCTGAACTATCTTTTTTGTGCACTGAAGACCTGCCAGTATGTTGTTTTCTTATTGTTTGACTCTATATTATAGACGTAGTTGTTGCATCTATAAAACAGAGATTAATTTCTCAAAATATAAATAGCCAGAACTAAAGTCCTTGACTTAGTGTAAGCACTGCTCAGCAACAACTAAAACATCAGTGTATCAACATTATTCTCATCCTAAAACCAAAGTACAGCACCATACCAGCTACTAGGAAGAAAATCAACTCTATCCCAGCTGAAACCAGGACACAGACAAACACACATACTTACTATCCAATCATAGAATGTCTCCATCTCAAGCTACCGAGACTCAATTTTGCATTATATGTCGCACCTCTTGTAAGTAAACATACTGAATTGGATCAACCTGGTGGTGTGTAATTTCAGCAGATAGACAAATGTATCTACTGTAGGCCGGATCCTTAGCTTGGTGAATTGATCATATGTTTTGGCATATCATATCAGTGGTACTGATTGATGAACATTTGAAAATGTCCAAAATATACTGCAGTCATTGTAGGAGAAAAAGATCATAAAATCATAGAATCATATAATATCCTGAGTTGGAAGGGACCCACACAGATCACTGAGTCCAGCTCCTGGCTCCACACAGAACCACCCAAAAATCAAACCATGTGTCTGAGAGTGTTGTCCAAACACTTCTTGAACTCCAGCAGGCTCGGTGCTGTGACCACTTCCCTAGGGACCCTGCTCCAGTGCCCATCCATCCTCTAAGTGAAGAACCTTTTCCTAACATCCAGCCTGAACCTCCCCTATCGCAGCTTCGTGTCGTTCCCTTGGGTCCTGTCGCTGGTCACCAGAGAGAAGAGATCAGCACCTGCCCCTCCACTCCCCTCATGAGGAAAAGATATTGCATGCTGGATGATTAGATTGAGCTTCACCTACAGTACTGTAACCTGAAGCAGAAAAAATAGAAGGCAGGACCAAGTAATGATGAGAGCATGTCAGAAAGCTGATTATAGATATCTCTTTACTCATTTTTCCTTGTCATTGCCCTTCAGAGGACGTCCATGTAAATTTAAGTAATAAGTTAATGCCTTGATGCTCTAAAAATATGGCAGAACTATGTAAAAGCTATTCAGATGTTTCTTTTTTTTTTAATTTATCTGCTGTTTTAATGTGAGGAGGAAATATGTAATAGAATCACTGATGAGGACAGATCAGAAAGTCCTGACCTCAGCAATGGGCAGATACACAAAGCATTTATTGCCATGCAGCCATGTGGCTGACATTTCACTCAGAACTGTCATCTACTGTCTCTCCAAAAACAGTTGTTGCTAATCAAAAATTATCGGCTATTTAACAAGATTTAAGAGATTTTCATTTGCAAGGCCACTTGGTTCCTTCTGGATATTTAAAGCAGTCTATCTGCCTAAGTGGTCTTAGTCTTTACTACCTTAGTAGCAAATTTTACTGTCTAAATTTTATCTCAAAATACATTCCGCCATATAATGCTTCTGTCATATCAGAAAAAATAAATCCTTTTTCCTGCTTCTTTTAAAAACTAACTCACAAAAATCTCATTCTTTAGCAGACCTGACTCTTTTGGGATTGGAATGATGGAACTAGGGAAAATTGCAGTGAACTATTATCTACTGCTGTGGACTGAGTGGAAATGTGTGCCGCAACCATGAAATTTCAAATACAAGGCAGAAATCCATAGGGAGAAAAAAATCATACTAAAAAAAGCCAAGGTTCAGTAACAGATGTGTTTTTATTGTTTTCATATTCAGTCTTTTATGTTAATATAAGAATAATTGCTCTGCGTGCACATCATGTAATCATCTCATAGGGTGAGCAGTTTGTTTCATTAAATTAGATCCTTTTTTCATGCTCAGCACATTGACGAGGAGATGAACAAAGCACATATCACTGATTTCTAATTCTCGATTTCCAGTGGGGAGTTGTCCAGAAGTATTAAATCAAGAGCCACTGAACCATCTTATTCCTAGCTGTTATTGTTGAATACATTTTATCCTTTCCCTCCTCACTTACCTAAGCTTTCTTAGTTTTCCTTCTCCATGGACGCCATTTGTTTGTTAATTAGTAAACAAATACATATGTGAATACAAACATATAAATATGTATATGGACTTTTTCCAAGTGACATGAGGGAGCTTTGGATGATGTCATAGATATGAAAAATATAATATATGTGTGTGTGGGGGGGTATGTGTATATATATATGTGTGTTTTCCTTTAGAAATTTTCTTTGTTGTATTTACAGTAACTACATGGACATTACAAAGGATCTGTGTTACCACCAAGTACAGAATACTACAAATCTTAAAAGAGAGGAGATTTCTCCTTATCTTTTTTAAATGTCTCCATCACTAGTCCTTGCATAGGTAAAACACAGGAGCTCTAATTTACATTTCAAAGGTCATAAAATATCACAGACATCTCAGCATCCAGGTTCTTGCTGTACAGTTAATTGAAGTGGTCTCTTCTTTCTTTACATTAGTGTTTGATTCATTGGCTATTTTAAAAAATAAATTTGAACAGAAAACACTTCAATCATCCTGGTGTGTTATAGCTATTGTAAGCATCAGCTGCACAGTTCTTTTCAACCACAGATGGTCTTTGAGCCTTCTTCTTGGGTAATCTTAGGTAAGTACTAAAGTACTTTATTGACAAGTCAGTGGCAGTTCCTTTTTTACTTGTTTTCTTTTTGGTTGTTTTTAAGTGCTTCCTTACATCACTAGGTGGAATGAAAACATTTGCTCCATCTGAGTACTTATTCTTAAAAGAACCCTACTCTGTAGATAGTGCACTTTGCTCCCCATTAATCTACTAGCAGGAACTAGCTCCATACACAAAAATATTACAGTGATGACATTTCAAAATTTTAGCTGCAAACTGCAACCTCTACTGCCCTCCATAGTTTTAGTCATTTGGCTGAAAATATACAGGAGAATTATGATGGAAAATATATATATCGTTCATCAAGAAATTTGTTGAAAATGTGTCCTTCCACTGAAGAATTTCCAAGCACTTTACAAAAATGTATTAACTACATTTTCCTATGTTGTTTTAGTTCAGAAAATTTCTTTGTTTTATTGTACATATAAGGAAAAGATGGAATAAATTTCATAACTACAATGTCAGTAGCAGAGCCAGCAATAAATCCCATCTTCCTGTGTCTTAAGTCCCATTCTTTAATTTCAAGACTATTCTTTTAGTCTCTAATAATTAATGTTGCAATAATTCTCTGGATTAATGACACTGCAGCTCTTACCACAAGCTACCATATATATGGAGGTTGCATAGGCACATGAGTATGTTCCAGAAAGGACAGCAGGACAATATCAGAGATCAATAATAATCTCTGATGAAGAAATACAAGAGATTAATAATAGTAGTAGTATGAATCAGGCAAGTTTTCTAGAATAGCATTTTGGTTAGATAATGCAACTTAGTTTAAGTTGCTCATGGATAGAAACTACAACGCATGCCAGTCTGTGAAACATACAGACCAGTTATTGTGAATTTGAGAAAGGCAAAAACTAGGGACAAAATGAGATCACAACATTCGTTTTATGTTTTAAGATCAAAGCCGTATATGTTCAGAGGCTTTTATTTTTACTTGGTGGATTGTAATGATGAGGAAAGGAGTCTAAAATGCAAAAGCCCAAGGAAAATACAGTTGCAATGAAGCTTCACATTCATGATCTCCAAAGCACATGTGTAGTTGTCATCATCACAGCTCATAATAACTGCCTACATACAGTCACGAGTGCTCGGGGTTTACCAGGAGCCAAAAAGGCAGATGGATAATTCTTTGTATATGTGTCTACATAGTTTTACTCTTGCTGCATACCACTGATCATCCTCCCTCCATCTGCAGTCTGTCTCTTCAACTGCATGTTTGTCCTTTTTTAAGCCCATACCAAGCTTTTATAAATAGGAGAACAGAAGTGTGGGATGAATACAAAGATGTTCTAAATCTCTGCATGCACTTGACCCAGCTGCAATGGGAATGACACTGGATACACATACTAGTATGCTAGTTTATTCTTTAATTCATGCTTAAGTCCTAGCTCCTACATCTACCACGCTGCCTGTATATTTTGGCATGCATTGAAATTCAGCTTTGGAATGCACCAATTGGTGTCCTGAGAATGAAACTTGGTTGAAAGGGAATA
The DNA here is from genome assembly GCA_013399475.1 of Chauna torquata. Classification (NCBI taxonomy): domain Eukaryota; kingdom Metazoa; phylum Chordata; class Aves; order Anseriformes; family Anhimidae; genus Chauna; species Chauna torquata. The sequence continues at coordinate 111,589 of VXAL01006390.1, forward strand.
TATGAATGTAAGAATATCCATATTAGGTCAGACCAACTGGGTTTTACTCCTGTAAACCAATTCTAACAATGGGCACAATTCTGGAGGACGAAATACAAACTAGAAGGGTAACAATATACAATATTTCTCCTTAACATTCTCCTACCCTTCAGTTATTTCCATTTCAGAGATTTGCTGAGCCTGATGAGGGTTTTATGTGTTTAGTAAATGTCAATAGATTTCTTATGCATAAACTTCTCCAGTCTTCCCTTGAGTCCATGGACATTTTTAGCATCCAAAATAGGCTTCAATAAGGACTTGCTCAGGTTTTCTGTCTTCTGTGATCAACTATCTTCTCACACTTGTCTTGAAGACAAGCAAAAAGATGGCTTCTGTGAGTTTCACTTGACTCTGTCTTGTTCTTCAACTGGAAGAGACTGTGAACAATTTAATCCCCACCTACTCTCTTCATGTAGCTCATAACTCTGTACATTTCTAGCACATCCTTCCCTCATGTCATCTCTTTCCATACAGAAGACTCCTAACTTACTCACAGGTTCCCTATATGCAAGCTGTTACAGACCTTTGCCACCTTCCTCTGCACTTTTTCTAGCTCTGCTTCATGCATTTGAGATGAGATGACCAGGACTTCATATAATATTATAGGATATGGGTGAACCAATGAATTTATGTAGTGGGACAGTGATCTCTGTTTTGTTCCCTATTACTTTTTTAATAATTCCTAACTTCTGCTTTAAGACAGCTACCAAACACCATCTGATATTTCAACAGAAATCTCTTTCTCAGCCACAAAAGCTTGCTCCTGAATGGCAGGCAGTGGTCAGCTCAGTGCACATCATTTCTATATGAAAGTAGCATTGTCTTTTCTTCTCCTTATCATTTTACATTTAGCTATGCTGAATTTCTTCTGTCATTTTTTTGCTCTTTCATTTATCTCATAGAACTCTTCCATGATTTTTTGCAGTCAGATCTCATACTACGCTGAATAATTTAGCATCATCATCCAACTTTCTTACGTCAACTGCTCACCTCGTTATGCAGCTCACTGATGACTGTATTAAGCAGAAAAATCCTCTACATATATGCCTGTGGAATTGTATTGCTGACCTCCTTTCACTGGGAGAAATGGCTATTTACTCCCACTCTCTGTTGCCTGTCTTGTAACCAATTATTTATCCAAGATATGACCTTTTTTATCTCTTATGCATGGTTGCTTAATATCTAAATCCAAATAGATCTTATCACTCAGATCAGCTTTATCCACATGCCTGCTGACCCTATCAAAGGTCTCCAATCAACTTTCAAGACAGTATTTCCCTTTGCAAAACCATGCTGATGTTTCGTGTATAGCACATCTACCCACATGTACACTAATTCCATTCTTAATAATAGTTTCTCCTTATTTGCCCACTGTAGACCCCAGGTTTACCGGCCGGTAACTCTAATCATGTTCTCCATATTATTTCTTTAAATTGGTGACATGCTCAAAACCCCCCAGTTTTCAGTTAGTAAAGCAGTTTTAAATTAAATGTTAAATATCAGTGTTCGTAATTCAGATACTTCATCTCTGGGCTCCTTTGGAACCTCTAAATAAACATTGCCTGCTCCAAACAGGTTGTTGCTCTTCATTTTGACAGTTAGTTCCATAAACTCCACCACAATCTTAAATATATCCTCTGTAAAGTCCTCTGCAAAGAAGAAAGCGAATGAATTTTACATGCAGATGTACGAGTCAGGAAATTTGATTACATCTGATGAGAGGGAAGTATTACAATCCAGCAGAGTACCCTAAAGGGCAGAAAGCTTAGAGGTAAAAACTTTCCTTTGCGGATATAAAGCTGAGAAGTGAAGTTTAGCCTTTCTATTCAGCTCAGATACTTACCGGTGATATAACCTCGATCTTTCCGTCTGAGTAAGATATCTGCAGCTGATGTAGCCTGATGTGGCCAAAATGCTTTTCATTAAGGATTTTTTGGGGCATTTCAAGCTTAAGACATGATATTTTAGCTTGTCTTCCCCTTCTGTGATTACCAGACATATAATCAGTTATATCTAGATGAGAAACACTTTTTGTGCCGAACGATACATAGAGTTTGCTTTTAACATTCCCTGATCCTTTAAAATGGGTTATCTTAAAATACTGCTGCTAAGTTCTGCTTGTTCCCCTTATGTAGCAGAACTTAGTACATCCTTATGCAAGCAACAAGTCTAGAAAATGAAAACTTATAGAAAAAATAATAAAGACTTGATAGCATTATGATATATGGCAACAATGACAATAAGGAAAGATAATCACATGCCCATGCAGCCTACAGAAGTACCTTATAACCTTGCTGCATTAACTACTTGTACACTCTCTGCCATGAAAGTAATTTAAGGTAGCATCTGACATTTCATTTGTAGTGGGCTATGTGCTCAGCCACTCAATTACTACAGCTCAACTTAATTCACTGTGTTGCAGTAACTCAATTATATTTCTATGTTTTCAAAAAGGAAAAAAAGAGTTCATAATTGTTTCCACTCCAAGCTGTAATACAAGCAAAGGCTTGCTCTTCTAAGGCCAGATTGCTTTGTCAGCAGATGATCTGCAAAGTGGAAGAGGGACAATATATGTTACAAGCCCATATGTTGTTATAGCAGTCATTATCTTTCTTGTTCCTGCGTAGCTTTATGTAATCTGAGTTTTCCTCTTATTACAAACCTTATCCTATTCAACTATAAATACATTAGGCTCCATCAATATGACAAGCTGTCCATTTTTTGTCTCTCAAATATTTGAATCTTTGCTAATAATCATCTTTTCTTATTTCACATCCACAAGTCAGCATAAGTAATATATGACTTCAGCCATTTTGCATGTCACAGTAATTTGGCCATTGGCAAAGTAACACTGCATTTTGATCATTTGGCTGAACCAATCCATCTTTTTAAACATTTTGTCTATATATCAGTATTATACACTTTCTGTTAAACCACATGTAATTAAAATTCTGTCTCATTTTGAATAACACACACATAATTTCTTCTTCTTCATAGTTTCATAAAATTCAACAGATTTGAATGAAAATTGCAGATTTGTTCTCACAAGCTATTATAGTCCTATGTCCTTTACTATAATAACTACATTTTAAAAGAAGTGATGTAAATTCTTTTCCTATAAGAGAATTTTACAGAATTTCTTTGACTTGCCATTGTGTGTACACAAATTATGAGCATGTGTATGGATTTCTGTAGACAATGCCAGCTATTTGTCATTCATAACAGAAAAAATAAGGCTATGATTCCAAATGGGGAACCCTTTCACTGTCCAGTGACCGCCTGATTCTTTACTGGCAAGGTGAGAATAAGAAAATAAATCTCTTTTTTATTGATATCAACGGAGAAAACAATGGAACTGCTCTGCTTATTTTGAAAGACTTCAAAAAACAAGCTTGCTTTACACATTGTATCTCAAATTGTTTTATTTTTAATAAAAAAGAAGCTGCAGAAATCTGTCAATAACTTAAACCTGTTTTTAATTTTTCTAATGAGTGAATGTAGAATAGCCGGATGTCACTAAATTCCCCTCCCCCTCAACTATTTTTAGTTTATTCTAACTTTCCATAGACCAGTGATACAGTTTAACCTCAAGATCTTGTACATGTATTACACCATTTTGAGTATCCTCAAAAATCACCTCAAGGAACCTGATATTTTAAAATATTTTTGTCACGTTGATAATTTAACTAAAACCTTTTAAAATTGTTGCTCGCTAACATTGACTCAACCAATACACACAGCACTAATTAATGTCATTTGGAGAACTTCACATCTTGCAGAAAAATGTCATAAAGTGATTAAATCAAAGTCTGTGAACTGTAAAAACAAAGCAGACCAAGAAGGTGCCTCTCTTTAGGTAAACCAACAGTCTGTATCCTAGAATCTCCAGTCTCCACAAATGAAAATGAAAAAAATTAATCAGACTCGATACTTCCATTCTGGAATTCCACTAGTCTTTTCCAGCCCCTGAAAGGGACCTGTAAGGAAGAAATGCTCAGTTTTCTCTTCGCACCGCAACTTCCATTTGAAGTCAGAGAAACTGTAACAGCTGAAAACATCTTGAAAACATTATAAATACCCAATATTTTATTTCTCAGGCTTTTCTCTTATGTTGCTGAGAGACATGTCAGCCTTTTTATTTTAAGGTGTGAAAATACGGTTGTGTACCTGGCTCTGTGACTGCATCTTTAAGAGCCTCTGCAGGAAAGGGATATGAAAGAAAAGTTTCCTGATTTCAATAGTTTCATTAAAATACACATGAAAATACATTCTGTAAAAGATATTTGAGATTAGCATCTGTAATTTTTTATAGATAACAACAAGTAAACTTGGTTGTTTATTGAGAATATTCTCCTATAAATCCTGTATCTCATTTCATGGAAGTAGGGGAAGAGCTGCAAGGTAAAAACAAAAATCTAAGACAGAAGGATCATAATTGGTTCTAAGTTGCAATTTAGTTATTAACTAATAGTATAGTTTCAATAATAGAATTTAAATCATTTAGGTAAAATGCTTGATTAACTTGAGTAAAGTCATTTAATTCAGTTTATAATCAAGTCAAGATCATTCTTTTCAGCACTCACAGATTATTTTTGATAGAAATTGTTTTTGCTAAAGCACTATTCCAATTATTGGGGCTAAATTGTTAATTAGATAATTTGATCTTAATTACATTGCTGAATTGTTTATTTATTAGCAATCTCTTCTCCTTGGTGATTGTTATAATTGATTATTATTGCTTTTACACATTTTTTTTAATACAAATATATAAAAGTGAGATAATTTAATGCATGCCAGTAATCTTCCAGTAAGCTACATGGACCAAGAAGGTTTAATAACCTGTACAGGTGGGTTGGATCTTCATGTTTCTTATATCAAACACAAGATTATAAAGTTTAGAGTTTTAAGAAATAATTTTCTTCCTTTTATTATAGTGTCTGAAAAAGATATTTTATGGGAATTTTTAGTGTTCAGATATTAGGTATAGAATTCGGAATTAGACAATGCTTTGTCAGGAGTTAATGATGTACAAATTAACCCTACCCAGAACATTGCATTTCCTGCTTTTGGAGCAGTTAATTATTGAGCTATGACACCTTAACTTGCTAAAACAACTCACTATTGGCCATAAAAAATGGCTGCTAAGTACCAAACTTAATTAAGAGCCTGACATTTAAGTTTGTTCCTCCCTGAGGTGCGAACATGTTACCAAGTGTCTCAGTGGGCAAAAATCTAATTTATGCTTCCAAAATAGTAGAGAAGATCTCTGTGAACACTTGGGCTACAGCTGTTAACAACTGTCTTCTGTGTTCCTCACTGCTGCACTGGGAAAGGTTCAGAATGGTTACATTGGACTCTCAATTTAAGAACAGCAATACCTGAAAAAGCTGGCACTTTATCCTGGCAGACTCTTGGAGATCCCACGCTGAGATCATGTGATGTCTGTATAATCAATGGAGAGATGACTTCATCTTCAAAAAGCAATTCAGGGTGTCTGAAGCTTGAATCTCCTTCTTCCCTGAAAGGTACATGGAAACTGGTCATACCCAGAAGGTCGTCTGATGCTTCTTCACTCTTCCAAGGAAATGTTCTGCAGCTACCTAACAGGAAGCACTAACTATCCTTTCTAACTTTCTGTAGATCTTAGAAACCCGAATTTCAGTAAGAAATTGACATTTATGCTACACTTGTGGCAGCAGATTAATCACTTCTGCCCATCTGACATTCCAGACAGCAAGTCTTTACATAAGGACTGACACTCTGATGCTAATCAGGTCTCTGGTTATTTCAGCCACAGCGGTGTTGCTGCCCATCAAGCACCTAGCAGTATCATAACAGTGATACATCCAGGCAACAAGACAGCTAATTCAGTAACCTCCTTAATCTTACAAGAATTTAATTCCTATCACTCACCTTCAGGAAATGCACAGTTTAGCACATTAGAGACCTTTAAAATGACTTTTTCTGCTTGATGTTTTTTGTTTGTTTGTTTGTTTGTTTTATAATGAACTGCTGTTTCACCTACAAACATGCAAGATATTTCATGCAACATATTTCACCACAGGAATCATGCAAGAGTGTGCCCAACACCACTGATTGTCAGTCAAATCACTGCTCTTTGAAAGGGAAACATGAGTGGTCCTTAAACTGTGTATTTTACACAATACCTAACTGATGTGAAATGTATAAACAGCCTGAAACAAGGTCCTGGATATCAGGATAGGTATTTCTTCATCTCCCTGTCTTATTGAGCAGCATAACTTGACAATGGGGACTGGAAGCTGAACTGTCTGTAGAGATAATTGAAAGCAGGGCTCCAACTCTACGTGGGGAGCTCTAATCACTTGTCAGAAATAGAACTGGCATCAATCCCCAAGACAATTTTGTTATTTTAAGAAAGCGCTCATTGATTCTGCTTTTTGTCCTAAGTGTGATAGTGTCAGCACTGAAAGAGCATTCTGCACACACTTAAAACCCTAGGTCTTTCATAGGAATTCCTGTTATGGTTCACAACAGAGCTGGGAAAGAGAATTGCTCAAAAAAAAAAAAAAAAAGAAAAGAAAAAGACACATTTCATTTATTCAAATATATAAGAACCTGAGATGAGATGCTCAAAAACATACATCACAGGGTAAAAAAGAATTCTGAATATGGCGCCTAAGTCTCACTTTAGACAGACTGCATGGATCTGAGTCTTGCCCTGTACTATCTTCATCTTCAATTCTTCATGCATTACATTTGCCCGGTTTACTACATTGCTAAGGTTGCAATACTGCTCTCCAGAATTTTATACAACCAATTTCGGGATTACTGCTGATAGGTTTATTGTTAGCTTTGCATGAACTCTTTTTGTCTAAGAGACTGAAATTTAGCGCTTTTTTTTTTTTTTTTTTTCTCAATAATNAATAATAAGGTTTGTCGTTCTGGATACAATTACCAAACAACAAAAACAAAAAAAAGACAATATTCTGAATACCACCCTCACATGGGCAATTCTATTGAATTCACCTAAATTGTCTGAATAGTCATTTCATTTCTATATACCCAACATACGTCCTACAACAAGCATTCCACTCAACTTCTGTACCTGGAAGTATTTTTGTCCTGTGGGTGCAGAATTAGTCAGATAAGAAGAAACTGAAATCTAGTCTGCACACAAAATGGGAATAATTAAAATTAAATTTCTGGAGTCTCTGCACTGATTCTGCACTGTAATTCGTAGACAACACTTTGTGTCTTTCTGGACAGATACAGACATCCAGGAAACCACATACATCCTGTGTTCAAGATCCATAGTCAGACTAGTATCCAAGCTGTGTACTTATCCTTAGTATGTCACTCAATCAAATCAACAAAAGACAGATTTTCCTGTTGCAGCCAGGAAAATGGATTTTTATTTTTTTGCATAGTGAAAAAGAAAATGTCAAACCACGGTACTTCAACAAGATGATGTCTATGGCAGCCAAACTAAAGATTCAAAAATTATTTTCTATTTTTTAAACGAAAAAAAAACAAAACAAAACAAAACCACAAAACAACAGCAACAACAACAAAAAACAAGATGTAAAAGGCACGTAGAGTGCAAGATGAAACCTTTTAGCAGCTCATAAGCCAGTCAATATTCCTGTGCTACATGTTTTCTTTTACATCCCATGTGTACTAATGACAGATTAACAAGCCACATAGGTAGAAGTGGGAGTTTGAAAGCCAATTAGGCACTGTGAATTTTCCCAAATGTGTCAAAATAAGAGCAGTGACTTTGCTAAATAACTCAGTGCTGATACACTGTAGAAAATGAGTGATTAATAAACTTCAATGCTTTTATTTCCCTCCTTGAGGCATGATGATGTGGCTGCTCCACACTGAGAAGCAGAGAAGCATGTGTACAACACAGGCAGCACTATCTAAATCTTCCAAATCAGTGTTTTGGTTTTAGGTAAACTTCTGCTTAACAATGAATATTAGTTCATACATCATACTATAGGAATGCCAGAGTATTTTTCTTATAATTTTCCATTAGAGTGGTGTTTTGAAGAAATGGACGGCACCTGGATGGATGATTTTTTTTTTTTTTTGCCATTATTATTTATCTGTAGACAAAAAGTGAAACTGAGAACAGGTGTCCAAGTAGAATACTTCTAGCTAAGCATCACAAGTCTCTGCTTCTCCAGTACCCAGTCCTCGAGAGAGATTGTGTGAATCAAATGCTTTGGCTTTATGTTTTACCTACAGCCTTCCTGGCTCACTGACAGTCACCTTGGGGAGGCAGAAAAGAAAAGATGAGGAGGTAAATAATGTTTGGCAGCCTATTTCTAAACTGATGTCAATTTTGGTTTTGGTCTAAAGTGTGAAAGTGAAACTGCCAAGAGCTTTTATGGGAAGACACAGGATGAAAAGATTAATTTTAGTTTTACCAAAATGGTGGATTTCTAGGACTGTCTTTTTAGAAAGAAAGAAAGAAAGAA
>VXAL01006392.1:4875-22037 GCA_013399475.1 Chauna torquata
GTTACGAAATTTAACCTTTTTATTTAATGCAGTTATTTGGCATTGTACTATTCAGCAAAAGTAAGGGTGGTTGAATTCTATCCATATTGAATGAAAGATTCTACCAGGATTTAGCCTTAGACTTTTTGGAGAAGAGTCATTTAAATAAGAGACCTAAATAATGCTTAAGTTTAAAATAGTGGAGTATACCGTGAAAGTAAATGCATATAGAACTTTTCATGGCTTTGTCATTGGCCGTGGCCTGAATTTCTGTGCCTGAAGAACCAGTTTGCTCAATTCAGAGGCAGGGTGAGAGCCAAGGAGTAGTCAGTACACATGGTCATGGACGCAACTGTAAACTCAAGCCTCAAGCTAACATGTGTCATTTGGTAGTCTATGATGACCACAAGTGCCAAACTTGAGCTAATTGAAAGTTATACCAGTTGTTTCTACTTCTTCTATCAGAGTTAGCTGTCACCTTGTCATTTTTTTTAAGAGTTGTAATATCTGCACTCAGTAACTGGATTTTCTTATTTTACCTCCTCTCTTGTACTAGCTGCATTACCTGGAATGGTTTTCATCCGTTTTGTTGACCCATACTTGTCTCTTCCTGTGTAGTAATTTACTCTTCATTACTGCTCGCTAGTCTTACAGAGATTGAAAGTATTGGCCATACCATAATACAGTGGAAAAATCTGAATATAAGGATTCCATCAAGCATTTGCAGAAAACACTTCTGCACACAAATGCAGTCCCCCTGCCAAAATTTTGAGTCCTCTCTTTCAAGTGTGAATATAATCAAGCTCGTATTGAATTTTGAAATGGTCAACATATTGAAAAGATATGGATTATTTTACCAGAAAGTCCATCCTACAGGAGACAGTTATCAGCAACAGGGAATTGGTTTGAATACAGCAAAGTGAGGTTTGACTACAGCAAGCATTCTGCTATAGTGATGATTGTGGCAGTATTTTTTTTACTTTTCCATGATGATGATCACGTTGGAAAGTTTTAGCAAACAACTATGTGATATTCAGGAATAATCAGTTTATGCTTTACACTTTTAGAAGAGTTTCCAGTTAATCATACTAAGCGCTCAAGAACATACTTTAATTCTTTCTTTGTTACAGATAGGTTCATATACGTGATTTTACTGTTTAATAGGTCAATAACCTATTGTTGAGTAACTTGATGTGTAAATGACTTGTATATCAGTTCAGTTTGGGTCAGAAAATTCTGTGGGGTCAAAACATTTGCTCTGTATTTAGTTTGGCTGTTATTTATCTGAGGATGTTTGGATCTTATAGCACATTATGTGATCATTTAACAGTCACACATCAAAACTGATGATATTTACTTATTTGTTATGGCAATCTCATGACTAAGGATATTTTTTTTCCCTCTAACAACTGCTATGGGAAATTTCTGTTATGATCAGAAGGTGTAATACAGATTATTTCTTTATACAGTGAATTCCTTCACTTTCCGTTGTACACTGATTATACTTTATCCTTCTAATACTACACAGTACCTAAATTTCATGAGGAATATCATCAGCAATACTTGGAATATTTTAAGAAAAAAATAAGAAATATTGTAAAATATCCTCCTGTTTTCAAAAAAGTTATCATAAGAGTAATTCAATCTTTTGCTGAATTTAGAACGTTGTGTTTTAGTACCATAATATAATTCTGTACTCAGTGGTATCATAAGCTTGAAAATTCTTTTTTATTAACATAAAAAAAGAATGAGGAAAATACACATTGTAATTAAACATTTGTTTTAATCTACAAATAAGTACAGCAAGTATAAAACAATTATTTAAGTTCTTGTGAACAGTTAGAAACAGAGGAAAGACTTTTCTGAAATAGAAACAAAAGAAAGTCTTCCGTATTAGAAAATATTTGGCAATATCTGTTAGTCTCTCCATAAAATATCCATGTATACAAGTAATCCATATTTACAATATGATATGCAATCTTCTTGGCTACATGTAGTAAGACGTACATATAATTACTGTACATTCAATTTTAAAATCTAATTTGGCCCATCATTTTTCAGTTTCATTAATGTTAGAAAAAAGCACTGTTCTGCTTGTGCTCAGTACTGCAAGACAGCAAGTACATTAAAAATAATTATTTTTTCAGATAACTTTAAAAAATAGTACTTTTAGTGTTAGGTTTTGTAACTTCCTATGTTTTTATAGGAATCCAAACTTTTTAATCAGTTTAGAACAGAAGCCAAAAGTCTATAGCATCTTGAGGCTATTTTAAATTGCACACACTAAGGTTGAACAAGGTTTAGGAGTTTGGAACTACTGCAACTCACAGGGATCTTCTAAAGTTCAAAGCAGCCAGAAGCCAATACTTCACGCAAACGAGATATCACTGATTATCTGCTTGTAATGATTATATCCCAGAATGGAATCTCCCAGCTCCCACTGAGTTTCTACCATCATGTTTAACCTCAAAGCTGAAAAACAAAAATAGAGTCTGACGGACTACCTCCAAAGGTTGCTAATCCTTGATTTTCAATTAGTTTTATATCATCAGAATAGATAAAGAAATGCATCCTTTTTCAAATATCATTACTCTTGAACAATATGTGGAATAAATGGAAAACAAAAGCATACTGGTTACTGTAGCTTAACTTTAAACAGCATATAGAGCTATTCACCTAAAAGTTATTTTGATACATACAAGTCAGTGTTGTAAAAAAAGAAATAACAGATTTTTTGTTTCTTTTTTTTTTGTTGTTCCCAATACACTGTACAGTTAGAGTTTCTTCCAGATCAGTCCTTGGACAAGGGACTACCTTGCGCCCAAACACACACTTTTATTAGACAACTTAGAGCTATGCAAGGACTCAATGAGCTCATTTTCAAAGACAGATGAGACACAGCAACAGGGCAATACACACCACTTTAAAATAAAGTTGCCTGTGTTCCACCTGTTGTGAAGTGCATACATGAACTCATACTTTGAAAATGTTAAGAGAGCATCTTGTGCAAAGACTAAATGTGCATCCACCAGCTGTAAAAACGCTTACTGATTTCACCAAAAAATCAGGCTTGAGTAGGATGTAAAGAGATCACAAGAAAAGAAGGGAGCACAGTTTAGTGTTCTCCAGAAGCTACAGCAAATCCCTTTTCCTACCTAATATGTAACATATACATTCATGGTAGATTGCATAACATAATCACATCATGTCCGTTAAGCACTAATTTCAGGTAAAACAAGCATTCTCATTTTTCTTTCAGAAAGCTGCTATTGGTACTATTTGGATTTTATGCTGAAGCTGCCAGAACAATTTTAGGGAAAACAGACAATTGTGTAGAACTTGAAAAACATATGCTTGAAAAACAAGGAAAAAGCTGTCCAATCCATTGTAAATAGCGGAACTGGACAAGTGCTCACACAATAGGATAATATCTCCTTCTTGCATAACTGAATTTTGCACTAAGGCATTTAAAAGCAGGTGTTTTCTCAAATGAAACAATTCACCAGTGCTAGATGGGTCTCGGACATCCACACATACATGTAAGTGAAAACAGAACTCTGGGATGTGATCCTTGAGTACAAAATAGTACAGCAGATAAGTTTTCTTCTAATGATTTGCTATGCTAGCTTTCTATACTGCACTCACCAAATAATTAAATGATTACAAATTAAATAACAGGAACTGAAGTGCTTTTTGTTAGAGATCCAAAATAATGTATAATCAGAATTGTTTGTATTAACGCAATACGAAATTAGAAAAACTGCATATTTGCCAAAGTTTAATGTTTGAACATTTTAAAAAGCTGAAGTAGATGCAAATTTATGTAGTCTTAAACAAGCAAACAAACAAACAATCAAAAAAAAGGAAATGATCTGCTGTCTGAAACTGTCTGTAGAGAGTTCTTTGCAACACGAAGAGTGCTAAATTTGGAACAAGTATTGCAGTTACCAAGATGACTTTTAGTGGGCTCTGCAGCTCTTACAAGAGATTATAATAGAAAGGCTCATCTCTTTGGAAATGTGCAATCAAAATAATCTACTATAATTATTTTTCTGTGGTAGTAAAAAATGTAAGTATTGTTTATATCTGTGAAAGAACTGAATGAGCATAATACATTAATACTCTGATTACTAAAAAGAGCTATAAAAGCAAAGTGCCACTAGAGACTTGAACTGCATTATTTAACACTAATTTCAAATAGGAGAGGTCATAAGAGTTTATATAGCTTGCTTGGAGACTAAAGTACGTCTTCATTCCTGTGACGATAATGATTGTGACACCAGTATCGAGATACCAAAATCAACTTTCAGTTAACTGTATTTTAATCAAATCAGCAACGCTCAGCTGTTTCGTGGCAGAAAACATTTCTCACTTGAAGCTCCTTTCTTCTCTGATACTGCTACCAGTCTACTCTGTTTTCTAACCTACTAATTTCTAGGCTAGTTCCATAAATGAATAGGAAATGTCCAATCAAATCAAGATAGTAAAATGCTGCCTTCTGGGTTAGAAGGAAGACTTAGAAAAATATGTATCATTTAAACCAAGTGTGTATCTATAACTTTCCAAATAAGACAAATTCTTGGATGACTTACAGTTTCCTAAGAATTCGGTAACAATCACACATATGTTGTCTCTATACAATATATTTGGTAGAGTTGATTAAAAAGAAAAGTCAACAGATACATTCTGAATTAAAAAAAAACCTAAAGTTTTTAAGATACATAATGTTTCACTAAGATAACAGGCAAACCATTTTATTTCTTTATCTGAATTCAAAATTATAGACTAAAAACTTTTACAGTGCAACTCTGCAAAGTGCTGAGTGACCTCAAATCCCGTAGATCTTAGCAGTTGGTGAGGGGTTTAATCAACTTAGGAAATCAAGTCTTCAAAAAAGTGAACATTAGCAGAAAAGTTATATGCTAACAGCTAAATTCTGCTCTCTGGTATACGTCACAGCTTTGACTCATACCTGTAAATTCTCTCAGAATTTAGTCTCCATAACTTTTCATGACTGTAAGAGATAACTAAACTAAGAAGTGATGCAGAAAACACTTTCCCATTATGTGATGTCATTCATGCTCATTTTTTTTTTTTAAGTAAGGACTGAGCATGAACCAATATGATGTGTTTGGGACTCACTGGAATTTAAATTCATATGCAGAAAACTTGAGTGTCTTTGAGCAAGCCATACTGTAAATAAAACTGCAACCTATATATATATCCACATAACTAAATTGGAAGGAACAGGCTTTTTGGCAGTATACTAGTACTGTTATTTTATATGTTTTCTTTACATAGTTGATCGTTGGCCTGCTTCATCAAGTTTGAGGTTTCGTTTTCTGGCTGCTTCACTGTTGAACCCCACATCAGATTTGTCTGCATTACTACAATCTGTCATTGTGGATTCTGCTTCCATGCCTTCAGGAGCTCCTCCGTTGGGCCGCTGAACTTTAGCATTCTCTTCTGGTGGGCGCTTCCACTGGGGCCTGCTTGCCATCCACAAAATAAGTGCACCAAATATGACAATCAAAAGACCAAGACAGTTGACAAAAATTGCCTCTGGTGGGGATTCGCTATATGCAGGACTTTTCCTTTGGAAGGGGGAAAAAAAAAAAAAGACAGTTTTTTTAAAGACAATCCTGGTCTAAAACAGCAGTCTCCTGATAGATAAGAGGTCTTTTTTAAAACAAAACAATGTTCCAATACTAGATTGTTATTATTCATAGTATGCAATGAACATAATAAAAAGTGAAAAAAAAATACTTACAGAGAAAATAAAAGCTTTTCTGTGATTCCCGTGAGAGCTGATGCAATCGCTGTTACAAAGATGAGGAGACCCGAATAAACATGTATTGGCATGAGAGCTGCTCGAAGAGGAATTGGAGCAAATGGGAGTAGAAAGACAGCAAAACCCAAGAAAAGCTAAACACAAAACAGATTCACAGTTAAAGCTTTATGGGAAACAAGCTGCGTTTCTCAAGCAAAATCAAAACCATCATAAAAGTTCGATTTTGAGATGTTTTCACATACAGATATGACAAGAATTGGCATTTTTATTTTTGAGTATGTTTCCCTACAAAACCAAAGCAATCGTTCTGGATTAGCACCTGGGAAGCAGACATGAAATATTTTATAAATAATTCCACCTCATCTCAGTGTCCAAACTTACTGCTTATGCTAAAACTGCTACAAATCTGAGTACTGGAAACACAAGCTTTCACTGTCAATAATTTAGTAAGATATGAAAGGAGTGGCTAGCTACATTTTCACAGTCCCTTAAATTTCAAGTTCTCTTCTCCCCGTCTGTTACAGATTTATACATAAATGAAGATCAGAAGGCAGTTTAACCTTTTATCTTGAGTGGACTAAAGAATTTCACTGTGTTAGAGCTTTGAGTAAGTTAAGTACAGGCCTCTAGAAGAGCAATAGTCTACTGGTGTTTACGAAGTGAAGATGTGTGTGGGTAGCGTGAAGTTGTTCAGGGGCCATGAGTCCTCCCATTAGGGCTAATTCTGTGATGGAAGAGAACATATTATGTCACAAGGTTTCAGTCACAGTCTTGCCCAGTCACGTTGAGACTGCATCCTTTCTTTATTTGTTCTACCCTAACTTACCCCTGCTGCTAAATTAGAAATAGTACACAAATTTGTATTTCGTCTTGTTTTCACTTCCAGCCTTAGTCCTTGTTTTGTCTTTCCGTGCTGGATTAAAGAGCCTGGTATTTTCTCCCTGGGAAGCTTTTTAATACATCTTAAGTCATCTCTTAATCTACTTTTAGATCTGCTAAACAATTGGAGCTTTTTAAGTCTTTCACTAGAATACAGCTTTTCTAGCTCTCAAATTACTTTTCCAGATTTTCTTTGCATTTTTTTCTTTCCTTTTTTTTTTTGACATTTTAAAAAATGCATTCCATAGTATTGCATATTGGTTTCACCAGTGCCATATATGGAGGTAAAATAGTCTCTTATTAGTGAATTTACTTTTCCTGTTGTCACAGCATCATAAGAACCGATTTTGAGCTTCGTGTCTTCTTTACTCACTTCTTTCCAAAGACACTGCTTTCCAAGAGACAGTGTCCATTTGATGTTTCTGCCCTATTCTTAAATTTATGTCCTTGTGCTATACTATATTAACATTGGCTTAAATATAATATATTTACACTATTGTTCCTGCAGGTATAGTATCATGTGAGCATCACCCCTCAATAATTTTTTAATTTTGAGATTGACATACCATTTCCGGTATCTTCTCTACTAACAGAAATACTATTTTATGACTCTTCTCTAACAATAGTTCTTAACCACTTCAAAAACATCTGACTGGAGACATACTTCCCTGTTTGGAGGAAGTAACATCACTGTTTAGTATGAATCAGACAGACAAGGCATTTAGTTAAGTGCCATTGATCATGTTTAGAGTAGCAAAATGAAAAGTAGAATTAAGATTTTATTCACAGCTCTTTGTCTTAACCGTTAGAAAAAATAGTCATACTTTGTACAGTGGCAACAGAGATTTCCCTGAAATAACTGCTATTAAGACAAGGAAAATCTTAACATTGTTCCTTCTTACTCATTAGCTGTTGTTCAACTATAAAGTATACAGTTAACCATGCGGCAATATGCCTTCTTTTTTCTAAGTGTTAAAAACACTATTTCAACACTATTCCTTGTACCTCCTAGCCTGAGCAGTGAAGGATGAAAGTCTAGAACCCAAGTCCCTCAGCTGAGAATTTTCTGTGCTTGATCACCAGATAACTATGGCTTATTTTTTTTCCTTTCAATGTTTTGGCTAAAAAATTAGGAATCACAGATTAAGGGAACAAAATAAATGTTATGTTCAAATTTTAGTTTCTCTTTCTTAATTACTACTGTTTTTCAGTGGCAATTTTAGCATTTTGCTAGATTACTATTTATTTAAAGAATTATTATAACAGTTCTTTTATTAAGTCTGCTGTACTGCACTATTACCATATAAAATAAATAACACTTCCAGCTAGGTCTCCACTAGCTAAGACAAATGTTCCTTCCATTTTTTTTAATACTCATTTTAAAGCCTGAACCTGACCACATTGAGCTAACTCTGTTACACAAACTAAGCCAGGCTTGGGCTTTTATTTACTAGGATGAAACAACCTAAGCAACAAGAAATTTAAACATACAAAAATTGGTGCAAGTTTAGCCAAATCAAACAGATGATCATTACATATACTCACTTGGTATGCATTTTTTTCTGAATATGAAAAATGTTTTTGAAAAAAACAAACTAAGAAAAGCAGGAGTTATTTACTGATTTTCTTCCCACTTGTTTAAGAGACTCTAACACAAGTTGCCTTGTCTTCTGAAATACAATTTCATGGAAGAAAGGAAAAAAAAACACTGGAAGTTATAAGCACAGTTGGCAGATTCCTGGTGTAAGGTTTTAAGTCAAACAAACAGCATCAGCATAAGATAACTCTGGTCTTGATCCATCAGGTTAGTAGAGCTGCTTTGGACTGTAAAGCTGATTTAATTAATGCCCCACACATAGGATTTTTTCCTCCTAGTTAATCGTTTGTTTTCTGTTTCCATAGTGTAATAACACAATACAGGGACTTCAGAATTTTAGGTGCAGAAACATCACACCTGTATGTGTACACTAAATGTCAGGGCATGCCTGCTCTTCTTATATGCCAGATACAAAATGTGTCAAGTTAGCTCATTTTAAATTATGGTAACTACTTCTCTGGCAATAGGAGCAGTTAAAAGCATGCACATGAACATTTATCAAAGATTTGCTAATTCAGGAAAACTGTTTCCCCCTGTAGTTAACTAATTCACATGTCAGAGCCTTTAGGTCTGCACTGCCCCCTGCTGCACTTGTTCTGGTGCTAGACAGGTCCTGAGGCCAAAAAAAGACAACTTAAAATTACGCTAACTGCAAAAGAAAAAAAATGAAAAACAGTTACTTTATTTGAGAATTCCTCAATAAAAGCTCTGTGTTTAAATATGCTGCCAACAAACTGAATCACTTGCTTTAACTTCAACAGTGTATAGAGCTTAGAAACACTACTGTATAACTGAACAGTAAATAAACCCAGCAAGTAAACAAAATATGCTTTAAAATACGTTTTTCTTTGAATTCAAAAATTCAAATTGAATTTGAATTCAATCTGAATTTTTCTTTGAATATATAAGACTAGCATACTTTGCTCATTGACATGCTGATTTTCCAAATCACAGTATGTAAAATGGGTGTCCCAATAGTTAGAGCGTATTGTAGGGTACAGTATATTATTATTGCAGGACCTATGGTACCTGAATTACTCAACGCATTCTTTAACTTTACAACCAATTTATAAATACAGTTAGATTCTGACCTGGAGAGAATAAAATATAACAGCAGTCAGCCCAATCCAGCTGTGCAGACTGTACATGTTGGGAATGCTCCTGGCATTGTGATATTCAAACACGGCTACCATAGAAACAATTGCAAGAATCATAGCTATGGTATTTAATCCAGCATGTATGAACTTCATTAGGAGTTTGCTGCACTTCCAGGTCCAAGGCAATCTGTACACAATAATGGCTGAAGAAAGAACAGAAGCAAGATTTTATGCCTTACAGTATAACTTCTCTAAGATTTTAATAATCATGCATCATTCATGTATTTCAATTGTAAATTAGGGAAAATCTGACCTTTAATCCTCTAAAAAAGTCCATTAAAAAGCTTTTTCTCCCACATAGCCTAACATATAGCATATTCCAAATATACAACTGAGTCGTAAATATAGCTTTTAAGGGAAATTTATTCCTAAGTTTTTGAAAAATTCAAGTGTGTTTCAAAAAAAAAAAACCAGTAGACAACTTGTTGTCATCTTTTCCATGTTCTTTAAATTGGTCTAACAGGAAGTCTGCATAGGATTTTGATTTTTCTGCTCCTAGTCAAATTGGAAGAATAAGGTCCAATTCTTATATCCAGAAGATCACACACTGAGAAAGGGTGTAAGAATTTTTTAAATGTTTATTCTCTTTGCAACTTTGGATAATGCTATTTACTAATTACATAGATAGGTATATAGCTGTATCTATTACTTTGATATTAGTAGGACTACTTTAAATGAGAAAAGGCTACCCAGCATAAGGGAATCATAATACGACTCTTAAGAAACAGAAGGATTTGGCAGCTACAACTCTTGAAGCACTGTTAGATGAATGTAAGTTTTTTGCCTGTAGTTGCATATGTAAGACTAGCATACTGTGTTTTGTCCAGTGTGAACACAACAACAATTTCTAGTAATCTGACTTCAGATGGCCCATAAGAATAACTTAGTCTAAAGTGTTTCTAGCCAAGCTCTTTCCTCAAGGTCCTCACTGCTCCTTCCCTGCCACAACTGAGCCCTGCTTGTTGTGTAAGCACACAGGCCAGACCAGATCACTGAAGCCCTAGGTACTTATGAATACAAACTTGTAGTATTTCTGGATGTGTGACAGCACATAAGTACATTCAGATAACATGGGAGAAATATTTTTGAGCACGCCTGGTCACTTGACCAGGCTGATATCCACATCTATAATGTTTTGCCTGAGCAAAAAGACTGAGCTCCATTCATCTGATTTATCAAATCCTTATTTAAGGTTTCTGCTTATGAAATGACATTCAAATCCTTATATATAATTAGCTATACTAAAACCAAAGAATAAGAATATATCCAGGTTTAAAAAGAAGTTCCTGTTCCAAACATTCACTAGAAAATAAATGCACTAAAAAATAAAAATGTCTATTACCTGAGAAATGCAAAGATTAAGTATTTACTTAAGTAATTCTCATGTGCCTTCCTCCTTACTTCTCCATAACCCTAGCTTTTTATGCAAAAAAAAGATATTAATCCTGTATGCTGCAATGAATAATAATAAATGATAAATTAAATTTTAAGTTCTATTTACACATATGTATTTTGACTTGGATGCATGCCAGGAAATACAGCACTCCGCTGAATAATTCACAAAGAAAATACTGTTCACAAGTGGAATTTCCAATCTACAAGCAGATTTTAAATCAATATATGCTTTCACATACTGTGTGAAAATATAATACTGGAATTAGTGTCCCTTAAAAATATTTAAATATATACAGTGTTTAGGTAGTTCTCAGCTTTCTACTTTTAAAAAGTGGCAATAGTAAATCATAAAAAAAATCAGGAAGATAGAAGCCTTGTTTTTAAGGCAGCTTGACAGTACTCAGTCTATATGACATAATTTGATTTCTGTGATTCAGCACAACAAGCTTATGATCACCTCCAACAGTTCCCCAAAACATATATTATAATCTTATAGCTTGTTAATATTGAAATAATTGCCTGCATCAGGCAATTAACCAATTAACGTAGTATTAAGGATTTCTAATTTTGTACAGCTGGAATGCCAAAAGGTCCCCACCAAGCCTCAACATCCTATGAGGCTATTCACAGTCAATCTTCCTTGCTGTGCCGTATAGTATTATCAATAGCTTACTCCAAGTGGAATGGAGTACTTGAAGTCAACTTGATCTGAATAGATCCTGGTTTCAGTTTTCAGCCTTGGTTCTCAAAAGGTCATGTCCAGGCTAAAATTTTTGTCTGACATTTTTCTTTGGTGCATAAGATACTGTCATCTATTCGATTTAACTTCCAAAATCACTATCAAACTCCACAGCCAGTCATCCACATAGTCTCAGATCTCCATATGGGCCATGAATCTTTTTGTCTGTTTCCCTTTTGGAAACAGTATGACAGAAAGGCAAGGAATACAGACAAAAAGCTTGGACGTTTATTAACGGTACCATGTGTTAGCATGTTACGTGCTGTAGCCTAGGACAAATCCATGATAGCACATTTTGGTTTAATCCCCTTTCAGTAAGGGCTATGTGTGAAGTTACACATTGCAACTTGAGCAGATCTGACTGTTTACCACTGCCAAAAGACACAGCCCCATTTCCCAATAACCACTTTCACTTCCTTTTTGACTGCGTGCTTCCCCCACCCTGCTTTGTCACAACCGGTGCTTCTCTGACCAGCAGGAGGGAGCAAGACGCTCTTGGTAACAATGGGGAGAGGAAGAAGAACCTTCAGCTTTCAGTGGTGCTCCTGAAAGACTGACTCAGCTGTGGTCTGTAATTTCAACTCAAATTTGAATTAGCCTGGGTTAAAAGCACATACAGTTATAGCAATTTTAGGGATGACATGTTAAAACAGTCCTGCAGAGAACTTTCTTTATGTACAGCATCTCTCCTGTTAAGAGATTTGACATTGTCTAGGCATCCTTAGACACAGCTGCTTCACTCTGATCTCGCTCTTGTTTTGAACTCTGATTTTAAAGCACATCACATAGGGCAGAGTTGTCTTGCAATATTTTATATGTGGTGTGGGACAGCTTGTTCCTTGCCAAATATACGAAGCAAAATTCTACAGTTAGCTCTCTAGTACTTCTGACCGGCACGTGCTGTAGTGAGGTGTAATGGATTGCTCATGAGACACCTTCCATGCCAGCAGGCACACAGTGTGGTTCAGAGGATGCACTGGGAGTGCACTACACACTACCTCCCAGCTGCCAGAAGGGAGCGATCCTCTTCACTCTTCCCATTTCCTCTCCTGCTCCATGGATGATGCTATTGCTTACCTTTGGCAAGTTCTGTATGGCCTACAGATTCTTTGGGAAACACTTCAACAGTAGAACAGACAAAGTGAACCCAACAAAATACGTGTCCATTTATAATTTCAAAGGACTCGAACTAAGCTCATCAAGAGAGCTGCCTCTTCACACCTTGCCCGTGATGAGACCTCTGCTGCTCAGAAGTCACTTGCCCTTCAAATTGTTTAGAATTCTAAAGCCCAGAAAACGTTAGAACTCTAGGAATTAGCTATTTTCTTTTTAACAGATGTTTTGTTATATTCAAAGCAGAGGTAATTGTGTTTGTCAGATAATTCGAAGCAAGCGTTATCTTTGGATGTGATTTAAAGATTAAAGAATATGCTTACTTCAAAACAGATTTGCACTTGCTCTCCTTGCTGTTGCACATTGTCCACCGTCTCCCTTCTCTCATCTGTGGCACTTCTGAGACCCTTCACAAAGGCAATTTAACTTGCTATTCCAGCAAAAAAAAAAAAGAAAGTAGTACTGGAGGAGTGGTGTGGCAGGGGGGTTGTTGGTTTTCTGCTGTGTGAGTCAATTCAGTTTATGGGTCTGACAAGGGCAAGAGATGGCACACATGAAGCAGTAGGAAGATGAAGTGAGAGTCAAGGAGAAAGCTGAAAGGGAGAACCGGAGGAAAAATGTAGAATATTTCAGCCACAGCGAACTGCTACATTTTCTCACCCACTTACATAATTTCATCCATACAGATTAAATTTCATAGAATTGTAGAATGGTTTGGGGTGGAAAGATCTTTAAAGGTAATCTAGTACAACCCCCCTGGCATGGGCAGGGACATCTTTCACTAGATTAGGTTGCTCAAAGCCCCACCCAACCTGACATTTGATTGACTCTGGAACACCACATGGTAATGTAGTAGACCAGCATTTTTCCTTCTTTCTCTGCAAGATCTCGTATGTAACATTCGTATTGTATTTGTTTATTAACATATTGCTGTCTTTAGGCTACATCCTCTTGTTTTACACCTGTTTAAAATACAAGTTATATTTATAAATCATATCTGATGAGGAATATTAATTGTGCAAGCATCTTCCAAGAGATACTTTGTCAACCTTGCTGCAAACTTTATTGTGTAGAGATTAACTAGTAAGCACAATAAAAGACTGATCTGAGGAGGATGGGAGACAAAAGACTACCCCATCCTCCTTGTTCTGACTCGGTCTTTATTCAATTTTCTACAACCCTGAAACCCACCGTGCTGTTCCTCAGTCTCTAACATAGATTGTCACATCTCTGAAGAAAAAGCTATCCTTTTATTAGGCAAGTAATGAGTTGAGAAACCCTCAGAAATCATTTATTCCACATTATATCATGATGGCTCTCATAGTCTTTTGGGAGGGAACCCAAAGAATGGGTGACGATAATGTTTGGTTTCCTCTCAAAGGGCTAATTCTTTGGGTCCTTTGGGAGGGGACCCAAAGAATGGGTGATGATAATGATACTGTTTTGTTTCCTCTCAGAGGACTAATTCTTTGGGTTCCCTCTCAAAGGACTAATTCTTTGGGTCCTTTGGGAGGGAACCCAAAGAATGGGTGACGATAATGTTTGGTTCCCTCCCAAAGGGCTAATTCTTTGGGTCCTTTGGGAGGGAACCCAAAGAATGGGTGATGATAATGTTTGGTTCCCTCCCATTAGTCCTTTGGGAGGGTACTCAAAGAATTAGTCCTTTGGGAGGGAACCAAACATTATCGTTTGCAGGCCAAACATGAAACACTGTGCCAATACTGCTTTGGAGCATGCCCTGCCATCTATAGTTATTGTGCAACATTTACACATATAAAATAAGGCATAATTCTTTATTTACTTATTTAACCCACTCTGTCACACTACTATTGCTTCAAGCCTTCTTAAGAAGAACTTTTTCTTCATTTTTTTCCCCATCTTATTCTCTTAAGAAATGTTGCTGTACTAATATGCACACAAACTTTTATTGCCTCTATTTTTCCCCACTTTGAGTCTAGAAAATCATCTGGACAATTACTGTGCTCTGACAGTGTTTTGTCAGGTATCATTTACCTACAGGTACTGATCCACAAATAGTAGCAATATTACCATGCCTACAGCTTTTTCATTTGCTTGACAAGTTATATACAACTTTTGTCAGGACACATCTGATTCCCCATATCCACATTATTATAGTCATCTCTTCTACCTCCCACAGACCAACCCTACAGTTATATCCTTTGTATAGACTTTAATGAACTCAAGAAACAGGCAATTTGGTTACTATTTCAAATCCTCCACACAGATTTAACCAAGGTACTTATTCAGCTATCCCCTTCTAGTTTTAGCTACTTAAAGACTTTTTGTTGTATGTGCACAAAGATGTATGCTATTCCCAAGTCTGCCAAAGTAATTTGGATGAGACTGCTGTCAGCTAAATTTGAATCCGATCCACAGTGGTATCTTATCTGCCGATGTTTCATCTAATTTTATATAATAATCTATCAGTCTCCAACTTTGCTTTTTGTGTTACATAATAGGATTTCATACTCCAAATAATGCTCTATAATTAATGAATTTATTGTATACGTGGTTTTTTTTTGAGCCACAGGAAACTTCCATTTACCTTACAAATAATATCCTTATCTACACAAGGCTTGAGGCAACATCCTTACTCTGGAACAGGGGCAAACTGAGTTTCAGAGGAAATTAAAGCAAATGAGTAGGAAAAAGTTCTGCAGAAAACCTGCCCCTATTTTCTGCAAAAATTCTGTTTGTAAAAAGAAAAAGCACAGTAGTTTGGTCACAATAATTAGTATTTATCTTAGTGAAGGCAACAGGTGTTCCTTATTGCTTATTTATACCCTGAAATTACATTTCACATGACCTATTGAGCAATATTATATAAAACAGCTTCAAAGTATTTTCTTACTGCTCAAAACTTATTTGTAACTTGAAGCCACAAAGCTCAGACCACACCCCACTGCCACTGAAAAAATTAAATTTGCAGCGTATGTTCAAATCACAAAATTTCCTACATAACCAGAACTAGACAGCCACCCACTCCTCCTGCATCTTCCAACCTCTGACTGGCTGGGCTCCTGCCGAAGAGTGAGCGAGCATACATGCGATCCAAACAACACTTTCCACTGGAATGAACGTCCAGATGTGCTGGACACATTTCCTGGCTGGATGAATGCAATATATCATTCAGCAGTGAAGCAAATGTAAATAAGGTTGCTAACAGTGAAATTCTAAGTTAATTCCTCCTATTACAAAGCAAAAGTACTCCTGTTTACGTTTATACTTTAAGTCTCTGGAGGTTCTTCATTACTTAACAACAGTAAAATCTTCCCCTCACCTCCCCCCAAAGAAGTCAGTGGTAAAACTGTGGAAGAGTTTCCACTGTTCTCTGCAACATTCATTTGCCCTTCTTTGAGAAACGAAGGATGTTTCTTAGTGTGTTCTCTTCATGTTGAAACTAGCAAGAATTTTGTCACTAACTTTATCAGAAAATACTGTTGGGAGCTGTTATCTCTATCAAATTTCCCCATTAGTTTTAATGCTATTAGCATAAATATTAACTCCCAGATTTCAGGATTTTTAAGGCACAGTCCAGTGCCCTTATTTTTTGCAATATTAAGCTTTAGTTTAAATACATTAACTGGCTAGATTAGCACCTCTGTGGTGCTCTATCTGCTTTTTAAACTTAACTGAGAGTATTATATTTTTCTTTCCTAAATTCACACCATTTATCAACTGTATTATCTCTAATTTAGCCATTTTCTTGGAATTAGCCCATTACACTAACAGCAAAAACACATGGTTCAAACTCCAACGTTCTTGTCAGCCTCAAAGTACAACCCTTGCCCTTAAGACCTAACATAATAATGGTGTGTGATAGAAGAGGGAAAAAAAAAAGATACTATTCATGTTGTGAGTGTAATGGGAAACATTTAAGTCAGCCCGAGGCTGAACCCTATGCAACCAAATGTTTGTATACTTTATAAAAAAAGTCACCCGACCCATCATAATCATTTTATATTACTCAGGCAACAGAATTAAGAATGCATTTAAAAGATGTATTTTACAAATTAATTTACGCAACATCCACGCTGATGAATTGCATGGTAGTGACGCTTTTGGTGCTACGTTTTCCCTGGCAGAAACCCCGTTCCTGGGTCTGGCTTCAGTGGTGCTGAACCTTCCTTTCTCCTCGTGGGACTTGGGAGAGCGAGCCAAAAGGGATGAAGCGAGAAGAGAAACTTTCCTAGGGCAGCACTTCTGGCATTTCGATTCCCAACTCGCATAAATTCAGGCTGGCTAGGAAAACACACCTCGCAAGCATTGCTCAAAGTGTAATGAAATCCCAGGCCAGGGTAAACAAATGCTTGAAAAACAAAACAAAAACAAACAGAAAAGAAAAAAAACCAAAAACCATATACAGCAGTTTCGGCTTATTACAAAGGACTCTTTGTCCCCTCTCGGGGTGAGCGTTGGCTTTCCTCGACCGCCGCGGCCGCGGACTGTCCCGCTCCCGCTGACATCCGCTACCCCCGCGGCTCCGCGCAG
>VXAL01006393.1:0-27943 GCA_013399475.1 Chauna torquata
TTCATTGCACAAGTCTTATGGGAGGTTCTGAAGACTGAAACACTCAAAGTGTGTATTCCACTTTGGAAGCTTAAATATAATATATTGGACTGCTGAAATGCTTAGAAGGCTGTAAAATGTATTTCCTTTGAGATTTATGGATGACTTTTTGAGCTGAGCACTAGGAAATATTTTTTTTTCCTTATAATTTATACACAAAACTAAAATATGTGTTTAACAAGACCCAGAATGTATCTTTAAGATGTCTTTCAGGTGAATTTCTTATTTCATAGCCAGATAACTTGAAGCAGCAGCTTGTGTCTTAAAAATACAGTTTTCTAAAGCAAATTTAGTCAGCGCCTCCTCTCCCCCAGAAAAGTTCCTGTGGACTTTGGTGTCCTTGCCATAGCTCTTAAAGCACACTTCGTATGTACAGCAATACTGTACCTCTAGCTTCTCAAGAAGACATCAGAGCTTCTTCAACCTTTTATTGCCCCTTATTTAGAAATGATCAAGCACGATGAACTCAGCTTGATCCTTTGTCTACCAACTTAAGTAAAAAATTATATTTTCGCATATCCGTGTTATCCCTCCCTGTATTTCTCTGCTATATTTCTATCTTCAGTCATCATTACCACTTCCAGCATTGAAAGTGTCCTTCCATTCCTCTGCAGGTTCCACAGCCCCTGCGCCCATCAGAAAAGCTCAAGGAAGGAGCTTTGCCATCTGCACTCTCTAGTTCATTCTGCTCTGGTGCTCGGAGTCAGGGTACTCGGTTATCTCAGGCTCTGGGAGACACATTCTGTGGGAGTTTGTCCTTGAAGAAGGCACTCCCATCCCAGCTGGTGGTAAGTATGCTCTTAGGAGAGGAACTAAGCACCTCCTTTCTGGATTAAAAAAAAAAAAACGCTGACCATTGTTAAATGCTAATGTGTGGTATTCTTGCTTTACACTGGGAAACTGCTTCCTGGAAAGCCATCGGCAATTTTCCACATAAGAAAGAGATTCAGGGCGTGCTTGGGGGAATTGTGAAAGTCTCATTCTAGCTGATTTTCACCAAAATGCTTGTCTGACATCTGTGTGACAGATCCAGCTCTAGATAAACTAAGAAATTATTAAGAATGGATAGAAAGGTGGGAGGAGGGAAGAAAATGACTACATCACTATAAAACATATTTTTCCAGATGCCATAAAGATATGAGAGTCCACTTACTCATTGAGCCCTGTTTCAATGCTCTTGCACTTTTATTCTCTTCTGCATTGCAAAGCGTATTCCTGGGTGGAGTCAACAATTTGGCAAAAATCTGTTAACCGCACCAAGCTGATGAAGACAGTAAATTTGTTTCCTCTTCACGCCCTTGTAGACCCAGCCCACCTCCAGAAACAGATAAAAGGGAATGCCTGAAACCGTGGAGCCAGAGAAGACTGTGCACACTTCTCTCTGCATTCATCCCTCAGCAGCACAGCTCCGTTGGTCTTTCTACTCTCAACTCTGCTTGGAAGAAGCAGCCATGTCTCGGCAGTCAATCTGTAGAAGCTTTGGAGGCGGAAGCAGAAGGGGATACAGCTCTTGCTCTGCCATTGGTGGTGGCTTTGGAGGAAGTGGGGGCAGAAGCAGGATCAGCTATAGCTCATTCTCCACATCCAGGGGAACTGGAGGCGGCGGACGTTGTGGAGGTTTTAGCAGCAGGAGCCTCCATAACATGGGTGGCAACGGAAGGATTGCCATGGGTGGCTCTTATGGCGGTGGATACGGATGTAGGATTGTTGGCTTTGGTGGAGGCTATGGAGGAGGATTTGGCAGCATTGGAGGAGGTGTCATTGGTGGAGGAATAGGCAGCTTTGGTGGCCCTGTGAGAGGTGGTCCTGGGTTCCCTGGAGGCATCCAACCAGTGCAGGTGGACCCAACCCTCCTGCGGCCAGTCCATGTTGATATTGATCCTCAGATCCAACAAGTGAAGTGCCAGGAGAAGGAGCAGATCAAGACTCTTAACAATCAGTTTGCCTCCTTCATTGACAAGGTGAGAGGCTGGAACTGTGTCTGCTTGGGAATGGGGACTCTGAGGAACTTTCCTGTGCTGTGGAGAGGGAAGTATTGTCCTTCTCAGCTCAGGTCTGGAAGGCTGGCAGTGTTCTTCTCATTGAGTCCTCCTAAGGAAATGTGAAAACTTTACATCCACAGGGAGACCAAAGGACTTTCTCTAGGGTTGCTTGATCCAAATTCTTTCTTGCCTTTTATCTCAACCCTTCTCTGGGGAGTCAGGCCAAAGTGGTCATGGTATATTCAGTCATCCTACGTGGTTCTTTAAGTCTATCCTATTTCAAAGATAGCTTCTTCTCAAGAAACTTATACTTAGGGAGTAGGAATGACTTTTCAATTAACTCCTGGCAGTTCCTGATTTCAATTCACATACAAATCAATGTTCCTTAGATTGTCTGCACTGGGAGAACATTGATTATCAATGTGCTTCATAGGCTTTGCAAATATAGGACGTATGTATTGAATTCTATTTGTATCTTCTATGATGAATGTTCTCTGATATAGAGACACATGAGATTTCATTCACTATAATGTAAAAAAAAAAGATCTAATGCTTCTGCAAATTAATGTGTGTCAAAATTTGCAATTGGAAATGGAAGCAATCTGTTAATCTGGACTCTAAACATTCTTATAGGTATTCAAGAAAGAGGATAAGTGTAGGAGGAAAAAAGGGGAGAAGTTCAAGAATAATTGAATGAAAAGAGGAGTAAGAAGGGAGGAATCTTTCTCCTGGAAAAAATGGCCTTCAACCAGATGTGGTTCTGTTAGTCATTTGGGAAATGATTCCCTTGGCCTCTGAAAGAAGCAGGAGGTTTGAGGAGTGTGATGCCTCCCAGGATCCCAGGTGAATACCTTACGCATCCCTTTGTGGGCTTTCAGGTGCGCTTCCTGGAGCAACAGAACAAGGTTCTCTCCACCAAGTGGGAGCTCCTGCAGCAGCAAGGGCCCTTGGGGCCGAGGAAGAACCTGGATGCCATCTTTGAAAATTACATCCAGAACCTGAGGAGGAGGCTAGATTCTCTCTTGGGACAGAGGGGACAGCTGGAATCAGAGCTGCAGAACATGCGGCAATACGTTGAGGAGTACAAAACCAAGTGAGTGCAGAGGCAGAGTAAGGCAGAAGGAAGCACCAAGACAGGAGAGCTGGGCCAGCCTGCAGACGTCTGCCCTGCCTTCCCTTTGCTTGGGAGCTCTCCGGAAGCGGGATGGAGGCTTCTGTGGAGGGAAGGGGGGGTTCCACCGGTCAAGCAGTGCAGGAGACTCAGCTTGTCCTGTCCCCTTCCACAGGTATGAAGAAGAAATCAACAGGCGCACCGCTGCTGAGAACGAGTTTGTGGTGCTCAAGAAGGTGAGTCCCCGAGGCAGGAGGCGAGCGGGTGTGCGGGGACAGGTGCAAGAGGTCGGAAGGAGGCAGCACTAAGATGGGCAGCTTCCAGCAGGAGGCCCTGGCTGCCGGCACCTGCTGTGGGATGGGAAGAAGCCGTTGTCTTAGCTGGGTGCTCTCTCCCGTAGGACGTGGACTGTGCCTACATGACTAAAGTGGAGCTGGAAGCCAAGGTGGGAGCTCTGACCGATGAAATCAACTTCCTGAGGTGCATCTACGAGGAGGTAAGAGCCTTCCCTCGCCCTTGGCTGGCTGCAGCTGCGGGGAGGTGTGCTGCGACTCGGCGCTGCAGGCGGCCGGGGTGCCCGTGTGGACACGGTCCGGAGAATCGCTTGGGCTGCCGGAAGGGCTGCTCTTTCCTGCCCTCGTGCCATGCTCAGGCTCGTTCGGGTGTTGGTTGCAGGAGCTGGCTCAGATGCAGACGATCAGCCGGGACCTGTCTGTGGTGGTGTCCATGGACAACAACCGGCACCTGGACCTGGACAGCATCATTGAGGAGGTCAGGCGCCAGTACGAGCAGATCGCCCAGAACAGCCGGGCTGAAGCTGAGGCTTGGTACCAGAGCCGGGTGAGTTGGCAAGAGCCAAGGCAGCTGGGGCACTCTGCGGCTCGTGGTGTCCCCTTCCACGCAGCAAGGGGGCTGGCTGAGGTCCCGGTAGGTTGTCTCATGGGTGGGTTGCTTTGTCTCTGCGCCGTCAGTATGAAGAGCTGCAGAACACTGCTGGCAAGCACGGGGACAGCCTGCGCAACACCAAGATGGAGATCCAGGAGCTGACCAGGAACATCCAGAGGCTGCGGGCTGAAATCGAGAACGTGAAGAAGCAGGTAGGGGCTGCTGAGCTTCTCCTTGGCTTCTACCACAGGCTGGACTGCGAGTGAACTGGCTGCTGCGTGCAGCGTAGCGCGGGGGAAGCGCAGGCAGTGAAATGCAGCGCCTGTGGAGGAGACTGCCTGTTCCTCCAGCGTCGGTGCCATCCATTTTGTGCCATGAGGACTGCCGCAGTGGAGGGTGCGCAGAAGGGGACTGAAGAAGTGCTCTTCTTCTTCCTCAGAACCAGCAGCTGCAGGCAGCTATCGCGGAGGCCGAGGAGCGGGGTGAGATGGCCCTGAAGGATGCCAGGAGGAAACTGGAAGAGCTGGAATGTGCCCTGAGCAAAGACAAGGAGGAGCTGGCTCGCCTGTTGAAGGAGTACCAGGAGCTGCTGAACATCAAGATTGCCCTGGATGTGGAGATTGCCATGTACAGGAAGCTGCTGGAGGGAGAGGAGAACAGGTGAGACCTGCTTTCATTTTAGCCTGACCAAGGTACTGCCTCTCCTTGCGATAGACCGAGGCTTAATCATCTCTCGCAATCCATTTAAAGTTGGATTCTGATTTACTCTGTTTTTCCCCAAGATTTTTGGGAAAAAAGCCAAAGTAGAAAGAAGGTCCCCACAGGGACTATGTCCCAGTGTTATTGATTGGCATTAAAGAAGCAGGAAATAAATGAAGTACCTGGGAAACTGCATTAAGCTGAAGTGCTCTGTGTTGTATTAGATTGACATCTTATGTTCCTTTCCCTACACAGGCTGTGTGGAGACAATCCATCCAACGTAAATGTCTGTAAGTAGCTATGCATCCTCTTCTTTGCAGAATGGCTTTTATCCTGGGTTTCACTAGGGTTCCCAGGCTGTCACTGGATGCACAGTGAGCCTGTCCTTCTCTTGCAGCTGTGGTAGGCAGAACGACCATTGCTGGAGGCAGAGTTGGTGGCTTTGGCACCGGCAGTGGCATGGGAGGAGGAGCATGTGTGGTTGGAGGAGGAAGCATCGTCGGAGGCAGCTGTGGAGTGGGAGGAGGAATGTACAGCGGTGGCTTCTCCTCTGGGAGTGGAAGAATGTGCGGCTCTGGAGGTGGCAACTTCGTTGCTGGGGGTGGATCCTCCTCGGTACGGAGGTGTGTGACAACCACAACCGTCAAATCTTCAGGTGTAAAATACTGAGCCCTGACCTCAGTCCCTCAAAGGAAAGAAGCATCTCCCATCCTCAGCCAGTGGCACAGCCCCTCGCGTCCAGAACCAATATCCGGCAAAGAAATGAACTGTTTCCCTCACAACTTCCTTAAACCATTCAGCCTCCTCCGCAGAGGGGAGATTTACAGCAAAACACCATCCTGTTGGCACAGCCTGCCTCCTCTCTGAGCTCCACCAGTCTCCAGGGATGAAACATTTACAGCCCCATTAGGAAATATCTCCCTCGCGGATACCCGTCACCGGAGAGTTCATCCAAGGGCCCTACCTCCCTTGCTGTGCCGTGCTGGCTGAGCAGGAGCGTGTATGAATCTGCTCTTTCCTTTTACTTCTTAAGGTCTCTTTTTCAATGGCCGTGTTCTCCTTGTGCCTTCCGCGTGTCCTGCATGTTGCCTACATGCTTGTTTCAGCTATATCGGGAATTCATGTAAGCAGAAGAAATGTGATAATGTCTTGTAGTCAGATTTAGGAGTGAGAAGCAGCTCTCCGGAGTTTTTGGCAGCTTTAATATTTTATAGGTTCCTTTCCCTCTTCTCCTTCACAGCTGATGTATGCATGGCCTTATTGCAAATCTTCTGTTACATGAACCTTAATGCATTGTTGCTTTCTACCAACACCCCCTTTCCCCTGAGTTCTTTCATTACCAATAAACTGCAGACAGGTGAAAAGATATCTTTGTATTGTGTTATCATTAAATGTTCCTGAGGGAGGGTCCTGAGGGGAAACACACTTTGTTCTTTACTATCGGAATGGCAATGCAACAGCGCGGTGCAGGGTTTGTCCTGCGGTGCAAATGCTGAGCATAGTGTCCAGCGGGAACGTGGTGGGGACTAGTAGGAGGTGGCCTGTCCCCAGGAGCTGGTGCACCCCGTGGCCCCCATCTCTCAGCACCTCTTCCCTCCCCGCCAGGCCATGAACTGCCCAAATGAGGGGAGTGGGAGGAAGCTGGACCTTCTTCCTCCTCACAGAGAGCCATGCAGCAGCATCTCGCTCCTCCCCAGCAGGCTCCCTGTGTCTCTGTGGGGCAGGAGAGTTACGGCTGCGGGGAGCACGGCACGGTGAGGGGACACGTGGTTTGAACATGGCCTTTGGGATGAGGCAGTTGGGATGAGGCAGTTGGGATGAGGCAGTTGGGATGAGGCAGTTGGATTGGGGTGGGTTGAACACAGCTGCTGGGACGTGGCCATTGGGAAGAGGCAGTTTGAACATAACTACTGGGATGCAGCCATTGGACTTTGACAGTTTGAACGTGGCCATTGGGATGTGGCAGTTTGAACGCAGCTGTTGGGATGTGACCATCGGGAAGTGGGGGCTTGAACATGGCCATTGGGATTTGGCAGTTTGAATATGGCCATTGGGATTTGGCAGTTGGTTGGTGATGGTTTGAACATGGCCACTGGGATGTGGCAGTTGGCCGGTAGTGATTTGAACGTGGTCACTGGGATGTGATGGTTTGAACATGGCTGCTGGGATGCTGCAGTTGGCAGCTTGTAGTTTGGTCATGGCCATTGGGATGAGGCAGTTGGCCGGTGGTGGTTTGAACATGGCCACTGGGATGTGGCAGTTGGCTGGTGGAGGTTAGAACATGGCCGTTGGGATGTGGCAGTTGGAACACAGTGGTTGGGATGAGGCAGTTGGCCGGTGGTGGTTTGACCGTGGCCATTGGGATGTGGCAGTGGGCCAGTGGAGGTTTGAATGTGGTTGTTGGGACGTGGCAGTTGGCCGGTGGAGGTTGGAACATCGCCGTTGGGATGTGGCAGTTGGCCGGTGGAGGTTTGAACGTCGCCGTTGGGATGTGGCAGTTGGCTGGTGGGGGTATGAACGTCGCCGTTGGGATGTGGCAGTTGGCTGGTGGGGGTATGAACGTCGCCGTTGGGATGTGGCAGTTGGCCGGTGGAGGTTTGAACGTCGCCGTTGGGATGTGGCAGTTGGCTGGTGGGGGTATGAACGTCGCCGTTGGGATGTGGCAGTTGGCCGGTGGAGGTTTGAACGTCGCCGTTGGGATGTGGCAGTTGGCTGGTGGGGGTATGAACGTCGCCGTTGGGATGTGGCAGTTGGCCGGTGGAGGTTTGAACGTCGCCGTTGGGATGTGGCAGTTGGCTGGTGGGGGTATGAACGTCGCCGTTGGGATGTGGCAGTTGGCCGGTGGAGGTTTGAACGTCGCCGTTGGGATGTGGCAGTTGGCTGGTGGGGGTATGAACGTCGCCGTTGGGATGTGGCAGTTGGCCGGTGGAGGTTTGAACGTCGCCGTTGGGATGTGGCAGTTGGCTGGTGGGGGTATGAACGTCGCCGTTGGGATGTGGCAGTTGGCCGGTGGAGGTTTGAACGTCGCCGTTGGGATGTGGCAGTTGGCTGGTGGGGGTATGAACGTCGCCGTTGGGATGTGGCAGTTGGCCGGTGGAGGTTTGAACGTCGCCGTTGGGATGTGGCAGTTGGCCGGTGGAGGTTGGAACGTCGCCGTTGGGATGTGGCAGTTGGCCGGTGGAGGTTGGAACGTCGCCGCTGGGATGTGGCAGTCAGCACCAGCCCTCAGCGCTGGTCCAAGGGACACGCAGCCACCCCACTGCCACCGCTCAGCGTCCCAGCTGTGGTGGTGCCTGGAGCTCCCACTGCACGCGCTGGAGATGTCCACCAGGGAGGACACAAGCTGCAGGTCCGTGGTGGGTGGGAACGCACCAGCGGAGGCGGGCGGTCCTCCTCTTCCACGGCTGGTTGCGTCCCTTGGGGCAGCCTCGGTGCGAGGGTGAGCAGCACCACCTGTCTGACGAGCAGGGCTCTTGCATGGCCACCGGCTCCTCCTAGGTGAGCGGTGGGAATGCCCGAAGATGGTGTGCGGGCACAAATTACTCACGAAGAAAAGCAGCGTGAAAGGATGAGACGCAGCCTCCAACCTGCTATTATAACTCCAGATTGCCCAGCCAGGTTAGTCATTAGCCCTCCGTAAATTGCATCCCATTGCACCCGAATTAATTTGATTAATGCTTGGCTGGATTCTTCTCCAGCACCGGGAGGAGCGAGAGCTGGACCAGTAGGTGAATCAGCCTTGACTGCACTGTTGTGTGTGCGTTATCCTGCTGCAGGCACGGCGTCTGGCAGATAAAAGCGCAGAAACGGAGCAGACCTTTATTCCAGAGTCCTTGCCATCCAAATGAACAAAGCAAACGAGGAAGAAAGAATAGTTCTAATTTGAACTAGTTTTGCTTTCATGTTGGCTTCTCGTTTTTTCAAAATATTCTTTCTGTTGGCACACCTGACTTAATCTGATGTTTATACCAGGCTATAATACGCCTTATTCTCCTGCTTGTATAATCAGTGACATTTCTGATTCTGAAATTTATAGGTTGGGATGGGAGAGATCAAGAAGACATCTCCTAGTTCCTTGTCCCGGTGAAAAGTCCAAGGACAGGTACAGACCGAGACAGTGCAAAGCCCCGGGGCATTCTTGGGGACTTCCTTAAGAGAGAGTGAAGTCTTTCATCTCCAGTGAAAGCCAGGAAGCCAAAGATACCACTGCGCCTCAGCCAGATCACCAGCAAGTCTTCCTGGTGTCAACCAACACAACCGAGCGCTCAGCCTGGACCTGCCGGCTCCGTGTGGCGATTCATGCCGCTGCTCCAGCGGCAGGCTTGGTCCTGCAGGAAGCCACAGGCTTCCGCAAGTTCCCTGAGTTCTTCCTGGAGAGGGGCCAGGCTGTAACGCGGAGGTGCCGGAGTTTATCTTTCCCATCTGCTGGGCTTGTGAAAAAGGGAGTCAAGCTAATTGCTCAAGTGCATCCTGTTTGAATGAAGGGTGGTGACAGCCCGGTGACTGGGCTTCCCTTCCTGTGCTCCGTGGGGCACTGTGATCGCTGCGAGCTCTAGTGTAGGGGTAGATCCGTATTTGCAGCAAAGGGGGCTGTTTAGTTTTGAAACAAGTGAACTCGCTTGTGAAACAGCCTCGGTCTCACCAAGCAATGATTTTGCTTCAATTATTAACATTTTTTGCTAGGGTCAAAATGTTCCATTTTGGACACAGAGGGTAAGAATATACAGATTTTGGGGGGGGAGGGTTATTTGTAAGGTTTTCTACAAAGAAGGACATGTGCTGTCTGCGCCCCCAGGAACTTCCTGCAGGCTCTGCTTAGGTGCTCACGAGAACCTGCCTGCATTTTTGGATCATTTTTCGCCCGTAAAGTCTGGAGTTCAATGTGAGATGGCAAATGTCCCACTCCTAGAGCTTTCTACTGAGTCTCCATCACTCAGTCCAAGTAACTTGGGGTTGTGAGATAGTCTGGGATTGCTGGCCTGTCCAGTCACCAACTGTTTCAGTGCAAGACCACGGGTGGCTAGGTGCCTTGTGGCTCAGGGGACATTTGGACGCAAGCTGGCGGGACCCAGAGCACTCTTCCTTCCATGCAGTGTGCTCGGCTCCAGGCAAGCATCGTTGAGGTGGAGCAGAAAGGAGATCTCACCCCTAACAATGCCAAAAGCAAACTGGATGAACTCCACAGAGCCCTCAGTGGAGCCAGAGAGGACCTTGGCCAGGTCCTGAAGAGTATCAGGACCTGCTGAGTGTGAAGATAGCCCTGGACATTGGGATGGCCACATGCAGGAAGCTGCTGGAAGGGGACCAGAGCAGGTAGGCATCTCGTATAACCCAGTTCAGGGTGTGAGTTCCTTATGTTGGAACTTGGAAGGAAATATAATAGGTGCCATATTTTATGAGCTTATTGAGGAATGAATCCAGGTGGCATTATATTGGCTGTAATTAGAGCTGTAATGAATTTCTAATTGTTACTAATCACATTTATTATGGGAGGGCCTCAGGAGGTACCTAGATTGCTTCCCTTGGGTTGGTCACTGAACAAATAAGGAGAAGACTCACCCACTGTGTAGCCGTATTGGACAGGACAGAGAACAGCTGGCAGGCAGGAAACACTTGCTTTTGCGAGGGACACTGCTTTGTGAAAAGGATGGGAACGTTGTCTCCTGGGAGGTAATCCGCCTCTGCATCCTTGGTGCTGTGTTTACACGGCACACGTCTCCTGAGCAGCAGGAGTCCCTCATAATCCTGAAGGATGAGGTGTTCAGGGCAACGCAGCTGAAGTGCAGGGAGGCTGTATGAGGCTGAAGGCAGAAATCAGCATCCTTCGGCCCCTTATCTCCACTTCAAACAGCAATGGCAGCACCACCAGCTCACTCCCCTTCAGCTCTACGTGTCTAAGTTCAAACCTAGCTCAAATGCTCGCTAGAAAACACACTGACGTCTGTATGTTCTCCACCAACCATCAAGTATCTGGCCTTGGGAAGAGATGGGAAGGGATTTTGAAACCCACCAGTCAGAGAATCACGGAATGGCTGAGGTTGGGAGGGACCTCTGGAGGTCACTTGGTCCAGCCCCAGGCCTGAAAGCTTCTTTAAGGAAACGTGTTGACAAATGTACCTAAAGCTGTGTAGCTACCAAAGAAATTTAGCTAAGGAGCAGAGCGGAGCTCTTCCGTTTACTTTTGCAAGCTGCGCTCCCGTTCTTTTCTTCTAGGTACAGAAACATCTCCTTGCCTCTTCGGATCCCGGCTGCTCTTGCCTTGGCTTCATCACGAGTGAAACTGGCTGTCGCCAGTCCCCAGGGATGTCTGGTGCCAGCAGGGTGAATCTTGCCGACTGCCTTGTTGGGGTCCAAAGGAGTCCTCCGTGTCCTACAGCATCGTGAAGGGGTTTGCGGGAGAACCCGGGCTCTTCTGCAAAGTTCGCATCCACCTCAACTTCGGTTGCGAAGCTCGTGCCAACAGTCAAGCGCCTTCCGTCCCAGCTTTTTTTCCTTTTTGACGCCGGCCCTGTTCCTCCGTGGGAGTGCTCACCAGCAGGCCACACACTGCTCCCGCGCTACGTGTCCGAACAAAGGGGTCTGCGCCCACCTAGCCGGGCCCGGCTGAGCGCTGCCGGTGGATGTGGGTTACATCCCGCTCCCTCCCGGCCCCGTTTCACCCCGTGCTCTCTCAGCTAAAGATGGGACGGGTAGAGCAGGATTTGCTGAACTTCTGGCAACCACATCAACTGTGTCTGGTGCTGACAGCAACCCTTCCTCCTGTTCTTCCTCACACCCACTCTGGCTTGGATTCTGGTGCTTCTCTGCTCTTCATCTTGCTCCCACGCTCACCTGCTCTGCCCTAAGAGCTGGATGGTATTCTTTTAGGTTTACACTCACGACCACACAACCCACATCTTCTGACCAGCTCTATTGCTACTCGAAGATCCTGGTGTGACATGGCATGACATGACCTGACAACATCCGCTCTTAACTACAAGCGTGGACTGAAGGTCTGCATCTCCCGCAGCCTGGAGACCATGGCTCGCTCAGCAAACCTGATGGAGGTGGTGGAGACACGGTCACCAAATGCCACTAGAGGGCTTGCAGCCTGTGCAAGGGACACTGCCCTGTTCTCACACACACTGAGCTTGCTCTTGTCCTCCAGGCTGATGACAAATTGACTTTGCCATAAATTATGTGTCAGGCTGAGATGCGAACTTCAGGTTGTGTAGAAAAACACTACCTAAAGGAAGGACTGGCTTCATGCTTAGCGCAGTCATTGCTCACAGCTGACAGAGCGGTGAAAGGACAAGTGAGGCACTGCATTTACCAATAACCATGTTTGCGACAGATCTGTCTGAGCTGCAGGTCCTCTGCCTTGCCTCTTCTTTAGAGGCCTTGATATGGGGCCAGAGTCAACTGAAGCTGGAACTGGTCCTTGTCTCAGGCTCAGCCAGCCACTTCATGCTGGTCCTGGAGGCAGCCTCCCTTCCTCCTCCCCCAGAAAAGCACCCTCTGAAGTCCCTGAAAAAAGTCATTTATGTTGTCTGTGTCTCCACAGGTGTTGGAAATCTGCAGGAGTAAAGGCTGGGCTGGCAGCCAAAGAACCAAGCCCATCAGCTGGCTCGGATTGCTTTCCCTTCACCTCTCCAATCAAGCCCAGTTCCTTGCAGACATATAAGGAGGAAATGAAGAGGTCCTTTGTAGCAGTTTTTTCCAGTGGTGGTGGGAGTGGAGGTGTTGCAGGTTGGAAGCCCTCTGCTGGGAGGGTGCTTTGGTGCTCCTAAGGTCGTATGGCAGATCTCTTCAGTGAAAAGGTTGTTTGTTGGAAAAAGATATGCCAGTTCCCCTCCATCCCATCTACTGCCATGCGAGGGGT
Source organism: Chauna torquata (assembly GCA_013399475.1). Classification (NCBI taxonomy): domain Eukaryota; kingdom Metazoa; phylum Chordata; class Aves; order Anseriformes; family Anhimidae; genus Chauna; species Chauna torquata. The sequence continues at coordinate 12,578 of VXAL01006393.1, forward strand.
CACCATGATCCAAGATTTCCTGGGAGCCTTCGGTCTAGCTGTTGAGCCTGAGGTTTGGAAGGTGCAAATGCTGGAGAAGGAGCAAAGCAAGACCCTCAGCAAAAACACTGCCTCTTCTGTTGGCAGGTAGGAGTTGTAATTTTTTCTCTCATGAAGACTTGTAGTGGGATATGGCATCTAGGGGTAGATCACCAGGTCTTTCTTCTGGACGGGGGAATTTATTTAGTGATCGGATCTGATGGGCTGTGATGGCTGAGGCAGCACCAGGCTACCAAAGCGTTAGTAGTAAATGGCGTGGGATATTTTGGGCCCTGGGCATCCTTTGGCCACACTGAGGACTCAGAGATTTGTGTTGAGCTGTGCGGTTTGTGGCTGCTCTGGGTGGATTTTAAAGCAGAGACCGTGGCAAGCACCACTAGAGGGCTCAGAAATTACTTCGTGTGTTTAAAAAAATACATACGTACACACGCATCTCAATTACTCGTTACTGCAGTGTTAGCTGTCTGCCTCCCTGCAATGTGCAGCAGGAGAGAGCCAACATGCCGGTGGCTCGGGAGAGTTCTCAGTGACAACGTGTGAGCAGAGAAGAAAGTGAGAGAGAGGAGCTTTTCCTCTGAAGCATCTCTTCTGCACATTCTGTGCTGCGGATCCTGGATTCTTGAAGTTCCCCTTCTGTCCCAAAAGCTCCTCGTGTCCCTTCCCCTCTCTCCCAGCAGACACAAGAAGGAAACCAGTCCGTGCCTGGCTGCAGATGATGTGTTTGGGGTGGTGGAGAACCTCCTTGCTTGAAGCCCGTCTCCAGTGAGAGAAGAAACCTCTGTGATAGCCTGGGAGGAACTGCCTCCTGCCAGCTTTGGTTTTCCACAAGGCAGAATGCTGCTGCCTACAGCACGGTCAGCACCGCCTCCTTCCCCTCGTGTGCTCCTTGCCCTGTGCCCCGTGGCTGTCCCTCGCACCGCGCAGTTTGCTGCTGCTTGGGCTTACAGCTCCGCTTTGTTCTGCTCGTGCAGTGCCTAGCACAGACCGCTTCTGGCCCTGGCTGAGGCTCCCTGTAACAATAAATGTCATTAAAACTTCTGTTTACTGTTGATTTCTTCTGGCAAGGGAAAAATTGGAAGCAGAGTGCTTTGGGGAAGACTGACCTTCTGAGTCGGGACTGCTTCCCGCTGTTCTGCAGCTCGCCCGGCTCTTCCCAGCGGTGGCATGCTGCTCCCGTGCGCAAACCTGCCTCTGTCCCTCCAGACCGCGGTTCTTGCGCCTTTATGCGCAAAGTGCAGCTGCTGGCCGGGGTGGAAATGGCTGAAGGACGAGATAATTCCTGAGATCTCAATACCTCAGTCCTGGGCCGTGTGGCAATGCCAATAATTTCCTGCTCACATGGCCGAGAGCCGTAGCTGTAGTCCTGTACTCTAACAGAGCTGGGTGCTCAGCAGATTTTATTTTTCTTCCCCGGACCTGACGCTGAAGGTGGACCTGGGAGGCTTTTCTTGATGAAGGACAACTCTGAGCAGCAGCTCGACGTGGGTTCCTCTTAAGGTGCTGGGACTGCCCACGGTCATCAGCTGAAATGCCCTGTCCCTCTTCCAAACGTCAGCTGCAAGACCTGAAGGATGAGCGGCCAAACCAGCCTAACGGATTTTATGATGCGCTCCCACCCAAGGCAGACCGTAGTCAACGTTGCTCTGTGAAGCTCGCCCAAGTCCTCCAGACCGATGCTGTGCGCAGGAAATAGCGGCCTCCATGTCACGCGCCGGCATGACAAACGCTGCCGCAGTGCAGCCCGGGCCTCTGGGCGAGCCACTTCCATCCCCAGCGCGCTCCCCTGCGCCACGAGGCAGGCAGCCAGAGGCTGCTGTGCTCTACCCAGACGGCTTCCCCAGATCAGAGGAGAACTGGGACGTGGCGGCCGCACCACGTGCCCCTTGCTGGCGCCAGGAAGCAGGCGCAAGATGTGTGTGCGTTCTGAGAAGCCGCGGCGGGAGGTGATGGCGTGCTTCCCACCGCGCCAGGAGCTGGAGGGTGCGCGGCTGCGTCTCTCAGCCAGCCCCAAGGAGCGGCCCTCCTGCCTGAGCTCCAGGGACCAGCAGACAACGTTCTGGCATGTGGTGACAGCGAGGTTGCTGCCAGTCTCAACTTCTTTGGAAAAAGCCGTGTTAAGAGCGTGGCCCGCAAGTGGCATTGTGTGGTTGCTGCTGTGAGCTGGAGCTCTTAGCCGGAGATGTCATGAGACAGGAACTCGCTGATTTGCTGGGGGAGAGCCAGGTCCTGAGTTCTTCACACTGTGTGGCCTTAGTGTCTGGTTGAAGAAGTGTTGGTGTGGGACCGGGACAAAGCTGATGTGATGGGATGGATCCTTCAGGGACAGTACCATTTATGATGGTCTACAGCGCTCCTGAAAGTACGGGATCTCCTGAAAGCACGGGGCCGAGAGGATGAACGTGCAGCAGTCCTGTGCCTCTATGTGGCAAACTCTGCACTGGTCCTCATCGCATCTGTCACCAGCTGGATGATCGCAACCTCAGGAGAGACTGGCGGAACGCAGATTGTCTGAAACTGGAATGTGCCTACACTGGAGGATGCCCCAGATGTGTGCAGGGGGTGGGAAAGAGGCCGGGCACCTGCTGTGGGGCTTCCACTGGAGTGAGATCCTGTGAACGGGCGAAGGCAGCTTCAGCGAACGTCTGCTGGCACGGCATACTTGGCAGAGTCCCTCCGACAGAATAGTCGGCCGGGCTAGGAAAGCCGTTCTTCAAAATGGTGCTAGCATGACGTGTAAGGTGGTGTTAAAGAAACTTCCTCTCCTCTCTGTTCTGTGGGAATAGTGAGAGACCTTCACGGATGGATTCTCTGGAGAGAAGGGAATCCCCTTCTGGAGGTAGTGGGGTCTCTTCCCCAGCTTTGCAAAGAGCCGAAATGGCTAGATCAGACAAAATTCTTACCCTTAGAGTTGGGCATCACAAGCTGCTTACACTTCATGACTTTTCTACAGACCCTTGTCTAGGGGCAACCAAAGCTCTGGTGCTTCTTGTGCTGCCTTGCCTTTTCTCCACCTGTTTTGTTGTCCTGTGGATGCTGTTATTGCTCCTGCAGAGCTAATGATAGCAATTGAGGTTCCAGTAGCTCAAAGGAGCGATTTACTCAATTGATCAAAGTCTGACCTTGATTGGACTAATTACCAGCTCTAAGCCAATTGGAAGGCCAGCCCAGGTGATACGTAGGCATGATGCGTGGGTGTGGTGATCTCAGGTGTGATGACACTCTGCACAATGCAGGCAGCACTGGGACCCACTTCTTTTGCTGGCTGTTAATCATGTTGTTTACTGGATTCTGAACATCTGCCAGAATTATTTCCAGCTGTTTCAACTTCCTATTGAGGTGGGAGGGATGTTATTAAAATTGCTCTGATCAAAATTAGCCCTCTTAGCATGTTCTCTACCTCTACTCTCTGACCAAGAGAGCTATTGATTCCCCATCTAGCTGGGAAGGACAGATCCACTGAGCGTGAAAGAAATTTCTTGGGTTTCCTTAGATTTTTGTGAAAGGGGAAAGGATTACTGGGAAGTTTAATGCCTTTGGCTTCTACAGAAAACCTTGCTAAAGGGGCCATGGCTCAGCTGAATGACTGAGTCTCCCTCAGGAGATGCCAGCCTCTTCCTCCCTCCCCATGGCCCCAGTGGCTCCGGTGTCACGGTGTGCACCCCACCAAGCGTGGCTAGCTGCTGTGGGCCACGGCTTGAGCCATGGTCAGCCAGCTTGCCCTGGGGTCTTGCTGGAAGCCATCCCCAAGAGCTCAAACTCTTGGAGGGGCCGTTCCTGCGAGCGCTGATCGCTGGCATTATCTCCTGAAGCTCCGGCAACTCCATTTCCTTATTCCCACTCAAGATCTGGATCATGAAACTGTGCTAATTGTTCCTTTATTTATATCACAGATGCCTTTTACACTGATTATTTTTCTGCTGAGGAGCAGCTGCCCATAGAAAAAAGTTGTGTTTTCTCATGACACCTGGTGCATTTAACCTGGAGTTCAACCCAGTTTCCTCCTCATGCTCTGTTTCTTTCCTTTCCTGTCTGTTTCTTTCCTCTCGCTTGTATCTCTGTTTCTCCTGAAACCCTTTGGAGATTTCATCTCTGCGTTGCTCCAGCACAGCACACCTTGGCTCAAGGGCATCAGCTGCAGAGCGGCTCTGCACTGCCTGTGCAGCTGTGCGAAATAAAGCAAAGAAAGCAACCAACCTCTAGCTCATCCACACACTGTAGTTATTAATAACAGCAATAGAAAAGTTACTTCATTATTTTCACAAATTATGTTAAATTGGTACTTTCACATTCTTGTAGGGGAAATAAGAGATTAACAGATATTGTAATTATGATTAGTATTTTCTGAATAGGTAATTTAATATTATAGGTGGTTAAAAGTAAGTTATAGACTTGTTTACCTTCCTGTTAACCTAGAATAATTAGCCATTAGTCACTTGTTAACGGGATTGCAAGGCAAAGTGATACCGTGTTTTGTATCAGAAGAATACCTGCTGGTCCAGACCCGAGGCTAAAACCGAGCTTAGCGCAGCCCACCCCTCCCCGTTCAAGGCGCTTCAGGCAGGCGAGGCAAGGGTGGGAAGTGACCCACCCGTAGCCGCGCCGCAGAGAGCTCATCCTGCGGAGCTTTGGCTTTCTCAGAGTCAAACGCCTGACCCTGTCCTTCTTCCACCCAAAAAGCAATCGCTCGCATGCCAGCAGAGATGCGGCGTTGCTTCTTACCACCTGAAATGCTGTGGTCCCCAGGTCGCTTCCTTATGGCCCTCCCGCGGAGCGGCTCCCGGTGGAGAGCCCGGAGGCAGGCGCCGTGCCAAATTCCTGCTCGCCTCTCCGCCCAGCTCGCGCTGCTCCGACCGGCCAGCTCCGGCACCTCTGACCCCAGCCTCCTCCCTGGTTCTGCGCCATGGAACCAATGCGTTTCCACAAAATGCTTCTGTTTACGTTTTCCCCCCAGAAACGTTCCCAACCAGCAGGACCCAGTCCCGACTTACACCAGTCTCTACGGGACAAAGCCCTTCCGTCTTAGGGGGACCCGGACATCCTGACTGTAGCTGGAAGCTTCAGGAAGCTTCGTCAGCGCTTTAGCGTGAAGGGCCAACCATTCACGCAGTTCTGAACCTGCCCTGACGCGGGGCCCATTTGCTCCGCGGCGGAACACCAGCGTTTTGCTTGTCCTTGCCACTTCAGGGTTTTTGACATTTCTCTTCCGTTCCTTCTCTCCTCAGTCCCTTCCTGCCTTCGCTGGCCGCAGAAAGGCTATCGTTAGTCCTGGTAATGGAAGGCAGGGGAAAACGAAAGTCTGTGGGACGAAAGGCATTTTTATAAGTGTGTCTGTGTGACCTCACTCCCATTTTCCAGGTGACCAGGGCCCTACTTATGCAGGTATTTAGGCAACTACTGATCAAGATCTACTATTTCAACCTTATGTATGCACGTCTATCTCTTCCATCTGGACAGCTATTAAATCTAAGTACTGTGTTTATTAGTGTGCTACTGTACCAGACTGTGTGTCCAGTGGCTGCCCGTTTCCTTACTGTACTTATTTACCCCCTGCTCATCCAACGTGGCTTGTGAGGCCATTGGTTTGTGTCCTGAGGTGACTAGAGGTAGCTCTTTCTTCTCACACATCTGCCCTACTTTAGTCATTTAGGCTTTCTATTTCAAATGAATTAAAACTATCCTGTAAAAACGTAGAGCCACTTCCTTGAGCATGAGCTGAAGCACCAGCATGGATTATTCCCATTTATTATTTAGGTTGACTGGAGGTGGAATGAGACAGACGTGGGCTGAGGGGGCTGGCGTGTTCCTGCATCAGTTGTGCTCAAAGAGCTGAAGCATGGGCCTGTTTGTGAACTGCCTTTATGGTTTGAAAATGCTAATCTTTGGTGTAGCCCCTCAATAACATGGGTCTGCTGGAGGAGGGCTCAGCTCGCATCACTTTCACCACGTGAAGCTGAGGAGTTGAGTTCTCCAGGTTCCTTTATGGTCCACGGAGGAAAATGAGAAAGGCAAGCTGACATCACCCATCCCAGAGACCTCTCCGGGTGGGAGGAACAATGCGTGGAGCCTCTGTGCTCTTTCCAGCAACTGCAGAAGAAGCCTAGGCAGTAAACTGTACATCAATAACTTTTCCGGATACTATTTCAATTTGCTTGAAGAACCCATCACCACCACCAAAGAACCAGACCAACTCACGTGGCTATTTGAGCAGCCCCTAAAGGACTCTGCTCCCTGACAGACTCCGCGTTGACCCATCTCCATGGTAAGGATACGTTGAACCTGTGGTCTTTTTGGTCCATGCATGTTGGGAGCTGTCTTGATGTTTCTTGTAAAGGATCAGAGCAGAAGCTACCCGGACGCATCCAAGGGCAATGCCAACTCACGGCAGGGGAGAGGAAGGCATCTCCGGAAGCTCCCCTTCATCCGCAGGATGCGTGAGCATCTCTGAGCCTGCTGGCATCGCTGTTCCTGCAGCCAGCTCGACAGGTCCAGGTGTGGCTTGCTCCATTGTGCCAAGGCTGTGCCGGTGCCGATCACAACAGCAGCCCACACGCCGGGCTCTGGATCGTGTGGCACGTGGGGCAGGATGGCTGCTTTTTCACGCGGGGTTTGCAAGAGGCCTTCTCGAGGAGGACACTGCTGCCTCGGAGATCAGCGCAGTGCTTGCGGACGTTCAAATGGCCAACTGGTTTGCTTCATGCGGTGAACTGGTGTGTGCATTTAGGGCACTGGTTTTGTATAGACTTCTGTAATCACTGTTCCACACGGAGCTGGCCTGTTCCGTCTGTTGGTTCCTGCCCTAGGTCACAGCACTCGCTTCTGAGGTCCATGGGGGTGATCCAAAGTATTGCCTTGCAGCACACGTTGGAACGAGCCGCTCTCAGCACGAACAGAGCGGGGATGAAGATGAACGGCACCCACAGCAGCCACAGGCTCAACAGGCAGGTGGAGAACAGCAGACCTTCGGGAACCATTGTGCATTTTGCCAAGGCATCATTAGTTATTGGTAATAAAAAGAGACTTCTGAGCTCAGATCTTGCAAGGAAAATCGTGACTCACAGCACTGAGTCTCAGCTCCTCTTGACAGGAAACCCTATATTGTCCTAATCTTTACCTGAGCCTAATAATGGCTCCAAAGCCTCAGCAGTGTTCAGACAGTTTCTCCTAAATAGAATTTTTCAGGGAGAGAAGACACAGCTCTGTGCTTGACAGGAATAGGGGAGTGAAGAAGAGCAATGTACATCATTTTCTCTTGAGATGGACCAGCACCTAGAAACTACTGAGCCAAGCTAAAGCAGAAGAGGAAAGATTTTGTGTAAAATCCAAAGCATCATTTGGCAGATGTATTGAAATGGATCCGTTCCCAGATTTCTGCCCCTCACTTCTGGTCATTCCACATATATATGTATTTTTTCACATAAGTGAAATGACCTATATATATATATTTGCTTACCATAATTATTCTTCCCAGCAGGACACACAATTCTCAATCTAAGTCAAGTTTTCATTTAGATGTATAAAAGGGGGGAATTTCAGTGAGAACTTGGTTAAAATTCTCAGTAAAATGTAGGTAACTGGTAAAGTTTAATTACAAAAAAGCAGCACAAATGGATGGCCTGGGCTACCATTGGCCATTCCTGGTATGAGTCTGTAAGAGACCAAGTTTTGTAGGGAAAAACAACACTTCACACCTGACTGTCTGGAAAACACCGTGTCTAATTCTGGGAAAAAGCCTTCAACTGGTCTGTGAGCATCCAAAACCCTGTCCACTCGCAGGTATATCAGCTGGTCTAATAACAGCTATTAGCTCTCCCTACAAACCTTTAATTTAGGGCATTTACGAGGCACTTTCCAAATGGAGCCAGGGTGAGGATTACACAGCCCTGACCACAAAACCACTATGTAACAGGAGGGTTCCTGATGTGGCTTGCTCCAGCACCTTTGGAAGGAAGAGCATCCTCCTTAGGCGTAGCCCAGCGCATCCTAAAGCTCTGTAAGGGACAAAGGTGCTTGCCACACGGAAATCGTCCCACCAGTGCTTCTGGGGACCCTGTATCAGATCTCAGTTGTTTTCCTGAGATATTAGTCAAAGCTGAAGCCTCTCAGGGATGTTGTCAGCAGCAGGACTTGGCTACCAAATGCTTTTTAACACGTCCATGGCCATTAAATCTGCACCAGTCGGCACTCAGGCTGGAAGGTGGAGTCCTGAACAGAGATGAGAGGACGGAGGGATGGATCAGAGGGATGCTCAGTGGGAGAATGTGGGCAGAAAAGCATGGAGCCGAGCTCCGTATTTGATAGCTCAGCTGTCCTGTAGAGGAGCCTTTGAAGAAACCAGAAACACACAAGGTCAAGCACTGGCCTCTTTTGAGCACTGCAAGCAAAGAGCAACAGAGCAAAGTCAGCTGCCCCCCAGGCTCCACAGGTTTCAAGCGCTGCCGTAGGGCAGGCAGGTTCAGTCCATGGTCTGGCTGCTCCCACATGGAGGAGCAGGAGCAGCCACAGCAGAAGGGCGAGGAGCTGTCATGGAAGTGGCGGGTCATCTGGTCCCTAAGGTGATCTCGTCTTATTCTTTAATAGTTAAAAGCTTGGTTTAATTAATGGAAATTTATGCATCTCTCAGAGCTTTTTCTTTTCCATGTACATTTCTGTATTCATTTATTTAAAGCTAAAATCAATGCAGAGAGATTGCCTTTTTTTCTGTTTTCAGGACACGATCTCAGCTTTGTGAACAGAAGGCAGATTTTTTTATTATGCTGCTAGCAAGAAGACCAGATCTCATCACTCTCCCTGTCCATGCAGCCCTTAAGGACCCATACTTACTTACGGGTGGCTTTACTGAGAATGAGGTGAAAAAAGGGAGAAACGGAAACTAAGGCAGGCAAGTCTTTGCTTTGTGTAGTGCATGCTTCAGGTGATGCGGCGAAGCAAGGTGGGTCACCCCACAGCCCAAGTCAATACGAGGACAATATCAAGACCTCATGTCTCATAAAATGAAATGCCAAAAGAGGTGGGTAAATGCAAGAGAGAACCAACTGTGGTAATGTGCATGGATAACTGTGCGAGCTGTAATTAACGATGGAGGGCAGGCCAATGAGATAAGGAAATCTCATCTGAGCAAAGCTCATGAGTCAAGCAGGATTTGGAGAATTTCATAATTCCTCCATTGGTGTGTGGTGTTTACTCTGTCCCCTGTTCAAGCATCCATCAATTGCTGCCTGATGAACCAATCAAACAACAGCATTAACAGACCTGCTAATTACCATGGAATGGAGACTAACTCCTCCAGAACGTATAAAGGAGAACTTCTGTCACCCCCAGCAGAGGAGCTGAGGATCTTTCACTCTCGTTTCTCCTCCTGTTTTACAACTGTCCCCACCTGCTCGCTCGTCTTCTCTTGATACTCTGAAAGCAACGCTATGAGCCAACAATTCTCCAGATTTGGGGATGGGAATTTCAGTTCTTCTTCTGCTCACTGTGGCACACTGGGGAGCAGGAGAAGCTCATCTACCATAAGCCACTGTGAAGGCGACAGAGGAGAAGAAAGATACAGTGGTTATGGGTATGGTTATGGCAGCAGGAGTCTCCACAACCTCAGTGGGTTTAGGAACCTTTCTACCAGTGGAGGCTACGGAGGAGAAGGAGGAGGATATGGAAGGTGCCTGGGATTTGGTGGTAGGAGACATCTTGATAGGGGCTTTGGGAGAAGAGGGTGTCTTGTGGGAGATTTTCAAGGTGGTGAAACAGGGCTTGGTAGCACGTACGGAGGAGGTTCAGGCAGAGGGGCACTTGGTGGAAGCCTTGGTCGAAGTGCCTTTAGCGAGCAAGGGGCTGGACAGGGGTTTGGGCATGCTGGTGTTAGCAGAGGCATCGAGGAGGTCCGTGTCAACACCAACCTGCTGAGGCCCATACAAGTACAAGCTGACCCCGAGTTCCAGAGGATGCGGTCAGATGAGAAAGAGCAGATTAAGGCTCTCAACAACAAATTTGCATCATTCATTGATAAGGTGAGTCCCTGTTCTTTTTTCACTTCTTTTCCAGGAGGGGGAAATACGAGGGGTGCTTCTCTGCCTATGTGAGACGTGGGACAGGTCTCATTAACGCGTCTGATCCCCCTTTACGTTGCACCCTCTCCCCCAAAATCACAGCATCAGCTGGATTCCCTTATGCCAGTGCGAAGTTCTTAATAGCTCGCTATAAACGCTGCTGCATGAATCACGTTTAGCTCTGGGATAGGTATCTCTGAGTCGTCTTTTGTGGCAGGACAATAACAAACTATTGGGATGTCACCGACAGATCAGCTCATACCCCTTTTGAGGAAAAGGGTATGTGCATGGCTAGTAATGTTCTGGGGCCTGAGAACCGTTCGTGCTAGCAAGAGAAGTGGGCGGTGGACTTAGACGTCCTTGATGTGCTCTGTTTCCTTTTCTCAAGCAAAGCAAAATGTCGCATTTCTCCCAACCACAAAGCAACAAGTGACTTCTTTGCGTGGAGATCCTAGCCCCTTCCAGGTGGCCAGCTGCCCCCACACCGCTCACCTCTTTCTTTGGTTTATGTACAATACTTCCTCCTCTATGGGTGGCGTTATCCTCTCAGCCATTCCTACTCACAAGCACAGGAACAAAACAACCAGAAAAAAACACTTCCACCCACACAGACCTGGCATGTGCCTTTGTTTGGGTGTTCACCTGTGTCTCTGCATGGGGTGGAAGCTGGCACTATTTGTTACACGTGAAGACAAAAGGGCTTCTTGTGTTACACTACAGAAAGGGTGTTGGTTACACCCAGGTGTTTTAAGCATGCTTAGTCCTGAAAAAGGGGAGCACCTTTGGCTCTTTTTTTTCTTTTGAAACCTTCTGGATACCAACTGCCAGGTTACAACCTTGTACACTGTCCCTGCTGAAGAGATGCCATCCCTCTAGTTTTCCAAAAATGCCAGCTCTGCGTGTTATGGGCCTTTCTGACCCCCTTCTCTAAGGCGAGATATATTTATAAGGGAAGTGGTCCTGTGTGGTCTTCCGAGATGGGGTTAGCTCTTCTCGTGTACAGCAGCACAGCGCTGCCCACCGTGCCTCCCGGTGGCTGAGATGCTCCTCTGCTTTGCCTTCCAGGTTCAACGTCTTGAGCGGCAGAACCAGGCTCTGATGACCAAATGGGAACTTCTGCAGCAGCAAAGTTCCCGACCGGAGGAGAGCAGAAACATCACCTCTTTCTTCCAGTCTTACATCAGCAACCTGCAGAGGCAGCTAGAAACGCTCCAGAACCAGAAGGAGCAGCTGGATCCCGAAGCCTATGATATGCTTCAGCTTGTTGAAGATTACAAAAAGAGGTGAATAATAACAAGTCTGGGAAAAGGCATGTTGTAGAGCTAGAATTTTCCGAAGCAATGATAATCATGCTCTGGGATGGCATGCTTAGCTTCTTGCCTTCAAGGGTTTTGTAGCCATTATAGCGCTACTCCGTGGTGGGTTCATTATGGGACTTTGGAGCTGGAAGACCAAAGCGGATCTGGTGAGGGTAGAACCCAGCACGGCGACGGGAAGATCCCAGTCTTTTTGGTCCTCCTGCCTCCTTTGTGTCCTTCCTCCCCCAGGCAATGAGTGACCCAGAATTCCTTACTCCTGCTTCACTGGCAGGTAGGGGTCATGGTAAGCCCGGACACTGGGGAGAGGAGGGACAGCACTGAGCGGTGGGGCCAAGTCAAGAAGAGTCACTGCTTCTGGCTTAGCCGCACCCAAACGATAATACATGTCTGCAGGTCTGAAACACGGGAAGTTTAGTTCAGAATCACGAGGACCTTATAAACGATCTATATCGTGTTTCATCCGCTAATTTAGCATATGCTTTTGTGGAGGGTTTGCCATTAGTTTTGCAGCTGCCAGAAATTAGATGAAGTTAAATGAAAACTTGACACATTCACTGTTTGGATGATTCCCTTTGGTTTCTGAGCCACTTGACTGAAAAAGTAAGACAGGCAACGAGCTACTTCTTTCTTTTCTCTGCCGTGACAGATTCGAGGATGAAATCAACAAGCGCACGTCTAAAGAAGAGGAGTTCGTAGAGCTTAAAAAGGTGAAGTAATGCACAACACTGAGTTAAATCAAAGCCTCAGAAATAAAACAGTAACTGGATGGCTGCTCAGGTTTTCAAAAGTAGGGTTTTTGCTTAACCTCATCTCCTCTAACTGAAGTCACCTAAAACCTGAGCTTTTCACTGCAAGCATGGAGAGAAACGGTTTTTTCCAGACACTGACTCGGTCCTGTGTAAGATGCATATCTGAAAGTTGCTGTCTTTTTCTTATTCACTCAAGCCTAGGTGAGACACCGTTATTGGGGGTTGAAGCTGGGGAAGATAAATCAAGCCAAAATTCAGAGATTTTTGTGTTGCCTGCATTGGGTGGAGAAAATGATTGTGAATGCAACTGTCTTTAATGCAGCTTTCTGTATGTGGGTTTGTGTTGAGTGCACACAGGATTACGTGTATAGAAGACCGAGACAGAAGAACACAAAGTTGAGATAACTTATTAGAAAAATTAATGAAATCTATGGTTTTATATTTTGCTTTTTCTCTAGCAACACGTTTATTGCCACAGCTATTTTTCTTATTTCCAGTCCATTTTTTTTTTTAAGAATTTAAAACTTCCCCTTTGCTCCAATTGCTTTCCAAATGAAAGCTGAGATTCTTGGGCCATTATCTGACTCCAGGAACGAAGGCTTAAAGAAATATATCAAGTCTTGCAAAAACTGCACTTCAGAGGAGAGTTTGCCATCGAAGAAATATATAAGTCTGTGATTTTCTTTACAGGAACTGGACAGCGCCTACATGGGGAAAACAGAGTTTGAAGTTCGGGTGGAAATACTGAAGCAGGAGCTTGAGTTCCTCAGATGCTTGCATGAGGCTGTGAGTATGCTTCTCTGGATAAAAACTTCCCCTCAGGCCAGGAAGCACACGCAACTTTTGGAGGCTCCAGGAAAAGTTCCCCTGACCAGGACGTTGTGTGTAGGGTGGAGTTGCAGAGTGGATCATCCTTGGCCTTGGACGTAATGAAGTTGTTTTTTTTATCTGTGAGTGAAAAAAAAAAAAAAGGATTGGTGTGTCATGAAGGCTGGAAGAGACACTTGAAAATTAAAACCAGTGGTGGTACTATAGGACCTGGGGGATGCAGGGAAATTCCAGTGGGTAACTGGGCAGGGTGGTCCCATTTCATTCCTAATAACAGGACCTGAACTTCTCAGCTGGACTGTTAAAATCCCAAATCTTGTTTCCTTGCAGGAGCTGTCCCAGCTGCAAACAGTAGCTGGCAACACCGATGTCATTCTGTCCATGGACAACAACAGAGAACTGAACATGGATGGCGTCATTGAAGAAGTCAGGCAGGAGTATGAGAGAATTGCTCAGAAAAGCAAAGCTGAAGTAGATGCCGTGTATCAAGGCAGGGTGAGTCGACATCACCAAGACAGGAGGCAAGTCGGTCTGGCCTGGGGTTCGTTGGCCAAGAAACCAAAATTCTCTTCTCTCTGCACATCAGTACCAGGACCTTCAGAACATGTGGGTAAATCAACGTGAGCAACTGAGGAACAGTTATCAGGAAATCCAAGAACTTACCAGGCAGATCCAAAGACTGCAACCGGAAGTTGAAATCGTAAGGAAAAAGGTAAAGCTGATACTTTCCAGCAAGATTAAACTATTGAGGTCATTCTTACATGGAGGCTAAGTGCAGCCTGTCCCACGCTTAGCTTAATGCAGCCTGCCTTTTGGAGGCAAACCCAGAGATGATATTTTTCTCTTCAGAATGAAGCAGGTTTAGATTTTGGGTGTCTACACTGGGATGTAATTTGAGTTAATTAACTCAGACCAATGTTGTATCTTTTGAGTTCTGTCATTGAGGCAGGAAGGCTTGAAAATCCCAGTCCCGCTGAAGGGAAACGGACACACTCTGTTTGTGCCCTCTGCAGAATTCCAGCCACCAAGAAGCCATCAAAGATGCTGAGCAGCGTGGGAGCTCTGCCGTCAAAGATGGTCAGAAAAAGCTTCAGGAGTTGGAGAACGCCCTGCAGCAGGCCAAAGATGATCTAGCTCGAATTCTTCATGATTATCACGAGCTCCTGAATGTGAAATTGGCCCTAGATATTGAAATTGCCATGTACAGGTCGCTACTTGAGGAGGAGGAGGCCAGGTAGGTACACACTATTCATCCTGGATAGAATCAGCTGTATGGTGCAATCTGTCCCATCCTATCATCCAGCACTTTTAGATGAACTACTACCTGGAAGGGGTGAGATCTCTCGTTGGCCTACTGATAAAGCCTAGGCTTACTTTTATATTTATTGGCTGCATCATCTCAATGTCACTTTTCGTTCACAGGATACAAGAAGGCGCACCAGCCACAATCTGTGAGTATCTCAAGGTTTTGCTTTGCTTTCTGAAGGGCACTGTTACCATTTTGCTGTCAGTGGTACTTAACAGCAGCCACCAGAACAACCCCACGTGCTTCTAGATTAGTTTATTAGGGAAACAAAGTAAATGGTATTCCCTTGTGAGAGGGTGTGTGCACACGTGTACATGCATTTATAGGTCAATATTTGTCAGTCTTTATCTACTAAATTTTGAACTTAATGGTTAAATTCAACCGAATCTGTAGGAAGTGACAAATATCTCACTTACTCTGTACGTCCATGTGGTGCCTGTCAGAACTAAAGTTAAAAATAAAAAAAAAAAGAGTCCTAAAATTTGTGGAAGTAGGAAGTCAGCTAAAGGAGAGACAGAGCAATTCTCATGCCCTTCCTAAAGGAAACAGCAGCACTGTGTGCTTGTGAGCAGTGTAAGACACAGGTCATGTAGAAGATAAGCTAATCAAGCTACAATACCCAGCAACAGATGAGGCAAAATTTCGTAGCTGTATCTACCAATGAAGATCCTTGCTGACCTAATTCACAGATATCATTGAGACGACAAGAGAAGGTCCAGAGATGGCCAGACATAAGTACAAATACCAGTTGTGATCATAATAGTTACCACTTCAGTTATAAGGTGGATATGTTTTCATTCCTTGCAGGTATCATTAAACACACTGGAAGTGCTGCTGGTGGATCTGGAAAAGAATCTGGAGACTTGAAAGGAGACAAGGGCAGGTGGAGCTCTGAAAGCAGCAGAAGCTCCAGAGGGAACCGGTTGATATCTGGAAAGGGAGGAGTGGATGGAAGATCAGGTCAACAGGGATCGATATATGGCAGAGGAGGGTCCATCTCTGGAGAAGGAATAGGGGCAGGCTCTACAGAACGAGGAACCTTTGGAAAAAGAGGGCCCATGTCTGGGGAAGGAGGGAGCTCA
>VXAL01006394.1:3599-32584 GCA_013399475.1 Chauna torquata
GGAGGTACGGCCGATGCTTCAGGGGCAAGTGTTGACAGGGCAGATACATAAATTATATCAGAGGACTCTTCTCCTTATTCTGTCCACCAGCACGTACAGTTGGTGCAAGTTTATCATTTAAAAACTCCTCCCTCCCTCCTGTGCAGACAGTATATGTACTTAGGAGTGAAGACTTAAAGCTTTTGCAGATTTGGGCCTTAAATAGCAAGAGTTCTTCTGATGCTATGCTGAAGAGAGCTTGGAGGGATTGGAGGAGCAAGCAAGCCTACAGCTTCCTCCTTTTTCAGATCGAGCAGTTTAGGTAAATAAAGGGTAAGTGCTGCATACTTCAGGTGCTAGACTGTGTATGTATTTAGGACTAGAAGTTAAACAAATACAGTATTCAGTAATGTTATTTCATTGGCCTATTAATAAACTTTAGTTCTCGCATGGAAACAGAAAGCTGTATGCCAGATGTCTGCAAGTTCTCTAAACAGTGTGTGCTAGTTTGAGTAGATGCTTTCATGCCTTCTCAGAAAGTGAGCATTTTTACAAGCAGTTAAATTAATTCAGTTTGTAGGCTTAGAAACATTCCAGTGAAGAGGAGATGAGAAGAAAACAGGAAAAGGAGAGGCATCCCTCTGTATTTACTGTGTTGGAAGGAAATAGGGTTCAATCCCTCTCTGTTACCTAACTCCTGTAGACAGTTACCCAGATTTGATGGTATTCACTGGTAACTTTTTGCTGGAGTAGCACTTAGTCTGTTTTCTCTGGGGTTTGTTTTTGCTTTTACTTTTTGTTTTGTTTTCGTAATGAAAAGAGAGAAAAGCATTAAACCATTGTGGGATAGCTCTGGAGTGAGCTGTTTGTGAGCTATCTGCAAAAGCAAAACCACTTGCCCTCTTTTGGAAGCCACAGCACATCGCCTTTGGTATGGTATTCTGCTGAGGGGGTAGATGGCTTTGCATTTTTAGACTAAGGCACAGGATTGACAAAATACTACTGATTTGAGGAGAGAAATGAGGATATTTTTCATGTCTTTTTTAGTGTTCCCAGAATCTGTCCCTCATGGCCATAAATAAGATAATGAGTTTGGCTGCATCATGCTTCTTATTTGTAGGTTGTTTCCCACTGGCACAGTTTCACCAGAATTAATCAAACAGCATCCAAAGCTGTGTGCAAACTAAGAACCAAGATTCTATGCCTCTGAAGGAAGCATTGCTGTGAGGAGATCACAGATGCTGACTGACAATAATTTTTGAGTGTCCAGTGGAACTTTCACCAGCATAAAATCTGTTTGTGGATCTCTTAGGTGGCAAGTGAGGCTTGTAGCTATAATCTGATAGCAGATAATTAAGTTAAAAATGTGTACAAATGAAAGAAATTGCACAGGATCTGGAAAAGACGCAGATTGGAGACAGGTTGGAGGTGAAAGCATAATCTAAAACAGTAGGTGTGAAGAGTAAATGGAGGACTCAAGCTGACTGTTTCACATAAAGGGTAACTAGCATATGGAAAAAGTTACCCGAAAAGGCTGTTGACATAAAAAGTAGAAATAAATTCCAGACACACCTCCTTCTCTGTGAAGGGGGGAGTTGAGACACATGGGGAAAAACACAGGAAAGCATGATGGAGATCAAACAAACAGGCAGACATGTTGGGCCGGAGGTAGGTCTTTCTCCAGATCATAAAATTCCTTCGTCTGGTAGACTGCCGGTGTATCACTGTTCAGACCCTAGAGGATATTTGTCTTTCATAGTAGCATTGTAGTTTTGTGGAGTGGCAAAGCTTCAGTTCATGCTCAGGGTTTCTGAAGTCACTCTCCTTGCCTTAGTCTTTGCAGAGCTGAAACTAGAAAATCCTTTTCATGCAGAAGCCTGTTGAGCTGCACAATTGCCCTGTGCCTGATCCAGCCAGGAATACTCTTCCTGCTCCTAATTGCTTACATCATTGCCACTGGAAAAACTGATTTTTTTGGTTGGTTTTTTTTTTTCCCCTTTTTCTATCAGGAAAGGTCCAGCCCTGAATCTTACTGTATTTACCACAGACAAAGCACTGTTCATGCATGAATGATATAGAAATTGTTCAAAATTTCCTTTCATCTTAATTGAGGCCACTTGCCTTCATATAAAAATGTCACTGACTTAATAGGACAGAAAACAAACGTGAAGATTTCCTGTCATAGCTAATGAGAGTTTTTTACGTTGCTGTCTTTCAGAAGACATTTAATTTTTAAAAAAGCTTGATTTTTCAAAAAAGCTCTGAGAAATGGTGTTTTAGGGTTTTTTTTTTCAATGCAAAAGTAGGGGAAAAAAGGGCTACTAAAATAGCTAGGAACAAATCAGCAATGGTACTGCAGTGAATATGATGTGTCTTTATGCCACATTGGCTGGTGACATTCATTCTCTTATTACAAAATGGCTTAAAGCAAAACTAATGCTGAAAGAAAGGGCATTTGCAACTATTTATCTTCCTTAATTCTGGGTATTGAAACAAATAAAATGTATTAGTTTTTTATGGTCTTGTTTTAAGTTCTAAGGACTACACATTGCGACGTTGCATTCAGAGACATTTTGTTCATGATAGGAGAAGTCTTTTCTCAAAATTAAAAAAAAAAAAAAAAAGCTGGATAATGTTGGGTCCTTCCTGTTTGACTGTGACTAAGGTGATCTAAGGGATCTGTTAACACTTCCCATCAAGTAAGGATCTGTTCCTCCCTATCTACTACAGCGTCAATACCTTGTTGGATACTTAAGCAGAAATGTAGGTCTTCTGGAAGATGCCCAAAGCCTCAGTGATGCAGGTGTGCTGGCAAGAAGAGTAATGATAGTGATTATTAAATAAGTACAATAGCTGAAAAGGACCCTACATCTCATGTTATCTTATATACTTTTTAAACTCTGAACCGTGTATTTTTCTAGTGATTCAGTCTCTTATTTTTCTTGAAGTAATGACTGAATCATAAAACTAGACCATTTACATTTTCTTATGGCAGAACTGTGAAAGTGTTCAGGGAGAAATCTTTTGTGGGACTGTTGGTTAAAGGGACAATTTTAAAAGCTGCATTTTTTTTTTCCTAGACTGTTTATACCATGGCTCAGTTTCCCTTCCCACAACTGGCAGAATTAAGGGAGAAATACACGTACAACATTACTCCTTTCCCTGCAGCAGTAAAGTCAACTTCACTTTCAGGGTGAGTTTGAAATAGACTTCTTACAGCATGAAGGATCAATGTTCACCTTAACAGATAGTGAAATGACAGGTGGCATCTTCCTTTATATGCACCTAAAGAAGATGAAGATGTTTGGTAGTGATCATATTTAAGAATGTCTCCTTCCTTTTTCCCTTATGCTCTCATCTGACAGAAGGCTAGGAAGAACCAGAGACAGTGACGAGGAGAATGACCTAGATGATGAAGACTCGATTGCCAATGCAATTGGCTGTCTTGGACCATTAAGTGGGTTTTTGGCACCAGAGCTCCAAAAGTACCAGAAACAGATGAAAGGTAGAAGTGTTTTAGTTAATTTTGAAAAATATAGTTAAATCTGCATGACCTTGAGAAATCATTTGTCTATTCAACTGTGAAAGCTGCTATGAAAACTGCATTTTCAATTCACACAGGGATTACAGCAGATACCGAATCACTTGCTCTGCAGTCCCTGAGGAAGTATTCAAAGTCAGTTTTGAAGGCTGCATGCACACAGTAAATAACAGCATAGGGTATGCGTTTGGCCACAGTAATGTTTTAAAAAAAAACAAACAAACAACCCAACACCATAGCGTTGCCCACGCACAAAAAGGAGGCAAACGTATGAAAAAGAAATCTACCCTAAATCTGTGCTAATTTCCAAGAGAGCTATTAGGTAGTCAGCATCTTCTGAAAAGTATACATTCAGTAAATAATCTTGACATTTATTAGCATATGCATGTGTAATATTGGAACATGTCAGTGGGGAGTAAATTCTGCAGGTAATTTCACCAACCTATTGGCCAAACCTTCAGACCGTTGTATATTTTGGGTATTTTCACATTAAAAAACAAACAAAAAGGGTATGGTTTAGGGTGTTCTGACAAATTGTTATTAGTTTTTCAAATCCTTCCACTGAAACAAAATTTTTGACAGAATTATGTTCAACTGTGCAAACACTCAAAGCAGAACAAAATTCTGATACATATGAGAAGAGCAGATCATTTCTTAACTCACAGAAGCCTTTATGAAATGGTGATCAATGGTGATTTTATGATGCCCTGGGAAAGACTATAGTTGTTTGGTTTTGGTTTGGTTTTTGTTTGTTTGTTTTAAAGTGGGTGGGTAGAGGGGGAAGCAGACTTATGTAGACTGTTACCTGATTACATGTCATTATTCTTGTGGCTTGGTTTTGCTGAGACCTTTATGCTGGAATTTTACTCTTGATTTTCGTGGTGTTTCATTTTTTCCCTTCCTGAGGGACTGCAAGTCTCTACCTGCTGCTTCAAGCTAGCACTTAGAACATCAAACTGCTATTGCAAACTAAACCAAAGACAAACAAACATCCCTTGAAAAAGAATTATCCCCTTGACCCTGGAGTCAGTTTGATACATCAGAAACAGCTGTGAAAATAAATTGCACTGCTTCTGTTGCTCTGTGGCTGTTGATCAGAGAGGCTCTGAAGTTGCCTGACTCCTCAGCTGCTCTGCATCTATCTCTTCTCTTGCTACTGACAGCTTATTCCCTGTGGTGCTATAACTGTTTCTTTATGCTTCTTGCTCGTATCACTTAGGTCAGTTGTTTAACCTCCTACCTCCTTGACTGTAAAGTATTTTATACTTTGCATCGTTAGCCTCATCTTTGACCAACGGAGTGTTTTTAATAATCATTTTTTTTAGTTACTTTAGTGATGGCTTGATGTACTTTAGGGTAACTGAAAAACTGTGATAACTTTCCATTGCTGTGTTATTTGATGTACTCTTGAAACACGCGCCCGCCCCCAAACCCTTACTATTCTTAACCAGTGGTTCTAGAAATGCAATACTTCTTATAAATACTGCAGCTTTGTTAAATATGTATATTATCATAGCTTTAATTAAAGACCACAGTTAAATAAGAGTAGGAATCAGACATAGGCTTGCCTTGCAGATAATCTGCAGAACTCTTCAGTATGCCAATTAACTCCTCATCTTCACTTTATTCCCGCACTGTGCAGATCAGAATGAAGAACAAAGCCTGGGCTCCAGTAATATTGCAGAACTCAGTCCAGGAGCAATAGACTCCTGCCGAAGCGAGTATCATGCTGCTTTTAACAGCATGATGATGGAGCGTATGACCACTGATATTAATGCACTGAAAAAGCAATATTCCAGGATAAAGAAGAAACAGCAACAGCAGGTTCACCATGTGTATATCAGAGCAGGTAATATATCAAAACATGCTCCATTTACTGATTTATTGCAAGCTAACCTCCTCATAGGAGACAAGGCAAATAGTGCTATACTTTTAACCGAATAGAGAAAACGAGAGATTTATGGAATGTGTAACACCTTTGTAGTAGAGTGGGTGCAACTTCATAAGTGCAGATGGTAAATGAGAAGGTGATGTTGTTTTTTCTTTTGTCAGGATCTGAAGATGACGATCCTGGGATATTTTTAGGTCCCAGGGACCAGCTGAACAATGGTATTTAAAAGTGTCTTTGCTACCTGGGTGCATTGTGTTGATCTCTCTGCTTATAAAGTTTAAATCTTTGGCATTCTTGGAGTTGACATATTGATGCACTGGAAAAAGTGAAACAAGGAAATGAGAACACTTTAGATCAAGTGGCAGGTAGATTCCTAGCTTGTACATATCATCCTACCTCCCCTGAGTTCATCAGGGCATGGCAGATTACACAGCTGAGCAACTGGCTCAAATGTTCCATTGTGGTTGACAGTTTATCTAGCCCTAATGATACTGCTTTGAAAATTGGGCTGGACATCAGTTTGTTATTTAGCAATCTGTGTTGTGCAGTCTGTTTCACCAGTTGCTACTCAGTAACCTGGGGGTTAACCTGAACAGAGCAGCTGAATGTTTTAACGGCTATGCAGCTGAACACAGCCCACCCAACTCATTTCTCCTCACATGGATGTAGTCTTTACAAGTCAGCATTGAACCATGCAGATGAATCACTGTGAAGGGTTTTATTCCTCTCCTAGATTGGCTAAACTTGTCCTCACGGGACCATATGAATACATAGAGCTACAACTTTTTATTAATGTTAGCGTCATTTGCAAGGACTTTTTTTCAATAGTGGCAAGGTATTTGCTTTGAACGAAGGCAGCAGCCATGCCATGTAGAAACAGTGCAAACAGTGAGATGTCGATTCCCAAGGACTGCCAAAAGAAAAAAAACAAACCCAATACAAAAATCATTCTGATTTTACTAATCATGGTGCAGGGTGGGGTTTGTGGTTTAATCAAGCTGTCACCTAATTACCTAACTCTGGATTTACTGTCGTGGTTTAATTAGAGAACCTAATAGAACTAAATTAGTGTGGTTTTATCTATTAAAAATATATTGGTTCATTCACCAGTCACACAAGCTTCACACACAAGGAGGGGCTTATGTGACTGACTTCATATAGGGACTGAATTGCCTCTTGCAGCTGGAAAAGAAATGATGGAGTGGGGCAGAGATCAGAAGCC
This sequence comes from Chauna torquata, assembly GCA_013399475.1. Lineage (NCBI taxonomy): Eukaryota > Metazoa > Chordata > Aves > Anseriformes > Anhimidae > Chauna > Chauna torquata. Next base: position 10,233 of record VXAL01006394.1, read on the forward strand.
AATATTAATGTTAAACTTTTCAGTTCAGTGCAATTCCAAAAATGGAGGAGCTGTATTTGTTACAGTTTATTTTTTTACAATTTTATTTTCTGGCTCAGGACTTAGCCATAGTTAAGAAGCAGGGAGGGAGGATGGGAAATCTTTATTACAGCAGTTTTAGCTTTGTGTTCGACTCCAAGATGTAAGAGCAATTCAGAGATTTTACTAGAAGTCCTTCCTACAAACCTTTGCTATACCTCAAGAAAGGCTTCAAATTGTATTTGCTGGTGGATCCTTAGAACATTAATTTGTTTTGACATTAACAATACTGTGTTTCTTTTAAACACTTTCTTTCAGACAAAGGGCCAGTTACCAGCCTCCTCCCTTCTCAGGTAAACCATTCCCCAGTGATAAACCACCTCCTTTTAGGAAAGAAGATGAAATCAAATAACAGGTCTCTCAAGAATGCTGTTATTCACATCCCAAGTCACGCTACAGGGAAGATGTCTCCCATTCCCCAAGAAGATCTTAAATCAAAACTGAACTCTCCGTGGCGCACTCACATACGAGTTCATCGAAAGAATATTGCTAGGGCTAAAGACCAGCTGGGCTATGGGGATACCATAGGACTAATAGATGAGCAGAGTGAGAGCTGTAAAACAAATAGTCCTGGTGCAAAAGAGGAGACTTCCAAACATTCTGATTTCGGAGAAGGAGGAGGTGGTTTGGATGACAGGACTACCCGAAAAGCTGACCGGCAGCAGTCTGCTGACCCAGTCTCTATGGGCAGCAGTACAGACGTGTCAGTGGTTCAGCTAAAACTGGAAGCTCTGGAACTCGCCTCAGATAACAAAACTGATGCTGAGTCAACATCCAGTCAGTCCTGCAAGACGCATTTATCTGAGTCATCTAGTTTGTCCAGTGACAGTGGAAACCTGGCTAAGTCTCCCCAGCCTGGGATCCCAAAGCCACAGGTCTTCAATCCTTTTCCCAGCGTCAAGCCTCTTCGAAAGTCAGCTACAGCCAGGAATTTAGGGCTGTATGGTCCTACTGAAAGAACGCCAACTGTACACTTTCCACAAATGAGTAGAAGTTTCAGTAAGTCGGCCAGTGGCAACAGTGGGACCAGGAAACGATGATGTACCACACGGCACTTTCCATTTCTGACAGCAACAAAAACAATTTGTATCGCTTTTTTAATTTTATTATGTTCATGTGTATGCAAGTCCCAAAGAGTTTCTAATCTTTAATTAAGTAACGAGGACAAAAGTGGTTACCAGATGTATAAATATGTGTCTTTGAAAATTGTGCTGCCGTGTTGCTATGGGATGGATTGGTGAAGATGCACCCTGGCACAATGTTGTCGATTCTGATGGTTCTGTGGTAAAATAAACATTGATTTGCAGTGTGAAGCATACTATTTCTTTAAATCTAACCCAGACGTAAAATCACCAGCTGCCTTTAACCCCATAGGCCCCCATGGCTGCCTGCTGTCTCTTTCAAAGCTGTAAGGACAAATTGTCTGTCTGGTGCAGCAAAACCGTAAAGCAGTTTTTATGACTGATATGCAGCCTCCCTGTTAGACCTCATCATCATGCTCCACGATTAGCTGGAGTAAGCCACAACTAACAAAAGCACAAGCAGCACTAGCAATCTAAAATATCACTTTGTGTCAGATATTACCGCTTATTTATACTGGGCCATCTGGCTTCAGAGATTCTCCAACAGCATGTCATGCTTCTCTTCCCATGGCAGGCCTCTGCTGATAGTGTTTTTAATGTAAATGTGATCAGTGAGTGGGAGAATAACAGACAGAAGTCCATCCACAACACTGGTTTGTTCCTTTTCTATGACATGTAGCTGCTGGAGAGTTGCTGCACTGCAAAAATAGGCGTAAGGTACAACTACTTGTATAGTTGTATTGAATATTATGACACATCTGGGCTTTAGTGTATGTAAAAACTATTATCTAGATTACAACCGGTTTTGTAACTGAAATGTATTTGCCTGCTTAGCAGTAGGTAAAATATATGAATGTTCCAAAGTAGTTTAGGAATTTAAATGCTATAAATAGAGTGATTAGGTACTTAGGGTGCCACTTGTCATTAAAATCCAACATATCAGTCACTATGTTAGTGGATTGGACATGTTGGACTGCCATGGGATTCCTTGGCATGGTTCTGGTTTGTTGTGAAACAGCAATGGCTAAGCTATAAGCTGAGTATCTACTTCCAAGTCAATTCCTTTTGTCAGTTCCTTACAACGTTTTCTCAGAAGCCTAGATTTTCCAAGTGTCCCCCACTAAAGTCTGGCAAAGCTGGTGAATACTGTGAGACAAATGACATTTATTTGTCATTTTATATACACAACTAAATGTACATAATTCCACTTCAGGGTTGCAAAATCGAGCATTCAAAGTCCCAAAAATCAGGTTGATCTTAAAATATTACAGTTCTGCCGTACTGTATGCATTAACTGTGATTCATGACCTCTTTACTTCCAAGTTTCTTATGACATGAAACTGCCATGACTTTAAACTGGTGTAGAGGCAGTAATGATGAATCAGTCCCATTGTATGTAGTATCTTCCTTCCTCATTTAAAATTCTTTGTTAAATTTGCAAATTAATATATCATTGTCTATTTATTAATGTATCCCATGATCTATAGGATGTGATATCAGTTTTAGCTGTACAATATACCCTGTTTATTGTTGTGGGGATGATTTTATTTCACTGTTGTATTTTATATAGTTGTATGCATTATAAAATAATATACAAGTATGAACATTATAAATTTAAAACAGTTGTAGATCAGATCTTGCCCCTGCCTTATTTTCAGGTTAAGTAGTATTGTTGCTAATGATTATTTATAGCACTAAGTAAATTTAAAATAATGTAGAATTTAGTCACTGATCATGAACTGTATGAGAATTGTTTCTGCCTTGATTTAAAAGAAATGCACTTCTTTTCAAAATTTTACTGTGAATCATTCTCCCCATTTTAACCTGACTTTAGCATATCATGCAGCTGTATGTGGAACCAGTAAAAATAAAAGGACTGCCACTCTGAAAAAACTGCTAAAATGTCACAAGTACGTGCATGGATTTTCAGTATGTTAAGATGTGATCGAGTAATGGAAAATTAGCAAGCTTTGCACAGATAATGATCTGGGGAAAGAAACACCAATAAAATATTAATTCTAGTGATTCAGATCTAATCAATAATTGATAAGTGTGCTTTGAGGGGCCTGTATTTTACTTGGACTGTTAGGATTGAGGCGAAGGAATCACAGCAGCTCCGTGCATTAGTTCGGTGCTGTTTGCAGCAGCAAATTTTCTCTAAAACGACATTCAATTTTCTTGTCTCCCATTACTAGCAGTACTGAATTGTTCGGTACATGAAGGGATGTTTGATCTACCTGAAATCTGTCTGCTGAACACACAGCAAAAGCAATTTAATCACTTGGTACTGAGGAAAAACGTTAAGAAGAGGTCCAGAGAACCAGCAAACTCCAGAGGAGTTTCCAATTATTTTTCTCTAAAGATTCCCTTCATGAAGTGAGGTCTGTGGATGCAGCTGTGGCATTGCAGCAGTGAGGACTTCGTGAAGCGTGGTAGTCTCTTCTGCATAAACCTCTGTGGTTTGTTTTCCTTGAGGCTGCCTCATACTAATGCTTTCTTCCATGCAACTAAATGACCTTTCTGTTTTTTTCATTTTTATTTTAAAATTTCTTGAGTCTTTTTATGAGCAACTATTAAGGTCAGGTTGACTTTTACTTCTGAGAACACTCTTCTGCGTCATCAAATGAAAGCTCTGAATGGATGGGTATTTGATTTGGTTTTGATGATACTTAAGCTGTGCAAATGGAAGCAGGTCTGAAGCTATTCTGAGATTATTCAAAATTGCCTTTGCTTTTTGGGTAGAAATGATGGATAGCAGAAGCCAGTTTTTCAGAATTGCAGGCAGGAAACAGTTGATTTCATCCACAAGTGCGGCTAGGGATAATATGATTTTGTATACTTAACAAAAATCCAACTAGAATCCATTCAAAATGACATAAGTGGTTGCTAGAAAGGTAACAAAAAGTTACTTCAACCAAAAATAAAATGCAGCACTTTACACTGGTATTTGCAATTCAGGTTGAAGTTCAAGTTCCAAATTTTAAGAGAGACTTTTAATGTTTTTGGAACTTCCATAACATGTATTTTAAACCATGTAAAATTGTTCATACAGAAAGAAGGTGGGTGTTTTTACCACTTTGTAGTTTCCTTGACCTTCTTGCAATGTGTTACTTGGTGCCCTTCCACAGAGCAGTCACACCTGGCTAAGTGGCACAAAGCCAAAAGGATCGTCTGACATCAGCTCTGTCATGAAGAGACAAAAATTCATTCTAATGGGTCACTGTCCTTGTCATTGCTTTGTTTGCTCCAGTCTTGCACACTTTTTGTTGGCAGAAGAAGAAAGCAGGGAGTTGTTGCGGGGCCGCGTGAGTGATTTGAGATGTGCAGAGTCGTCCCAGATGAGCACCTATAGCCCGCGGGCTGTCAGCCAGCAGGAGCTGGTGGGATGACCGCTTCCTCGAACACCCAGAAACTGCTCTGAGACTTCTGTGTGTCGCCCTGCTTGGTGACAGGCATCCTTGGGAAGCTGTGCTTCTCTGGGAGGGTGAGGTGTGGGAAGGGAGGATGAAGGGAAGGCCGTGTAAGATCATATCAGGCTAGTCAATGTGCTGGCCCAGACACCCTCAGCCTGCAAAGATGTGGTTTCTGCTGTGCTTAATCCTGCAAACAGCATGCAGCAGTTACCACAGGTTTAACAGGAACCACAAACTTTTTAAAGTCTTTCTGTGATCGAACCATATCAAAACATGTCGGCTTACCACAAATAGGCGGTGGTGGCAGTGGCAAGGCGATGGCATGGGAGGCAATGCATGTGAAAGGGTGAGAGCATAAAAAAGGTGCAAGAGGTGTTAAGGGAAAGCAAGGTCCATGCCTGTGCAGTTTAGGTTGTCTATAAACAACAAATCAAAGGATCAGATCAGCTATGTGCTGTTCCCTGCTCATCCTTCGTGTGTTCAGAGTGGTTATTGACTTGCCTGAGGTCACAAGGAGCTGATCCTGTGGTGGTGTCCACCCACGCTGTAGCCCAGCACTTGCTCCCAGGCAAAAGGGAGACAGCAGCAGGGGAGCACCTGATTCCGTTCGCTGAGGCTCCTTTTGCAGGGTGAGCCACTAAAAAGGGAGTGAATGCTCGAATCCCAGCCAGGGCAGTACCCGAGCTGTTTCCACAGGCACACCTGGCTTCTGGCCTGTGCTCTGAGCCAGCTGGGTGTCAGCCAGCTACGTGGGGAGAGTGTAGCTGGGATTACACTGCCCCAAGACTAAGCTAGTAAATGTTGCGAACAGGCAGGTATTGCAGGCCATTGCTGGATCGCTGCGTAACCATGGGTGAAGCTTGACGTGCTGTCTGCAGCTCCATGGTGCAGAGTTGGCTTGCCAGCTCAGCCCAAAGACTTTGCAAGCCTGTGTGTGCTGAGTGCAGCTTGCATCAGCCTGCAGAGGACCTTGTGGATTTAATCGTCTGCATCTGTTTTGTCAGCAGTGGCCACTGTCAGTCTGGTTAAAAATGACTGCTGCGCAATATCTTGCTCTCTCCTTCTCTCAAGGGCATATACAGTTTTTCATTATTATTTTTTGGCTTTCTGACATTTTATAATTGTTGGTACCATGGGGAAATTTTTTTTGAGCAGTGCCTCATATTTTGAGTACTGGAGCAGGAGAGACAGAGGCACTTTCTACATCACAGTAGTCAATTGTTCTTGCAGTCGTTCCTCTCTACATTTGGATTGTGCTTTCCCTTCACGAACTCCCAACTCCTGTTTGCATTCATTAATTCTGCATTTGATGGGAGTTTGCAAGAAGATAAGAATAGCCATGCAGGTCTGCTTAGCCCAGTATCTTTTCTCCGACCCCAAGAGTAGGAAATACCTAAGAAAGGAGTGCTGCAGCAGCAGGGTGCATCCAGAGGCAGCCTTCCCCTTGGGCAGCTTCTCAGCCTCCAGCTGTCCGATTCTGGCACTACCTAGTGCTGGTAGCTGTCACTATGAACTTAATTAGGCTTGTTTTTTTTTTTTTAACACTGCCTTTTGAATAATCTTTTTGCTACAAATTACTCCCATGTAGGCTTTAAGAGGTACATGCTACCTGAACTCTAGAGTTATCTGTCTTGTGAAAATCACTCACATGAGATTCAAACAGTGACCTTGAGAAAGGCTACAGATACAGCCCCGTCTCTTTCCTGTTTGCAACTGAAAGTGAAACTCATAGGGTATAACGCTCTGAATTATTTTTAGAGGAGATGAATATTGGTGGTGCTTCCAGTGCCATTGAAGATCCAGAGCTCTGGCTGGAGGGGCCTCTGGTTTGGTCAGATGTTGCAGACCAAGAGACTGCGTCATCCAACGTGATGGTGTGGGGAGGGGGAGCCACAGATGCTGTGATAGTGAGGTGGTACTTCTGTGTGTGTCCACCCATCTCTCCACTCTTTCTAAGTTTTAAATCAATACCTTGTCCCACAGAGCCCCTCAGAGTCAGGGCTGAAAACTGAGGGTGGCACATCACACGGCCCATGCAGTGATGAAGGCAATGCAGGCAGTATTTCCAAACCAGTATTTCAGCACTATTAGGAGACGCCCAATAGGTGTTTCCATGCTTCTGCTGCTGCTCTCTGTCAATAATGGTTTCTCTGCTGCACGTGTGCACACACATTGCTTTCTCTTCCTAATGGTTCCTGTGGCTTTTCCAAGTGACACACAGGCATGAACACTGGCAACCAGTCAAAGGCAGAAGCCAGTCAGCAGATACACCACAGGAGTGAAGAAGTTTGGCCAGCAACAAGCTAGCTTATTCTTAGAAAAGTAGAGGAGGTCTCTAGTGCCCATTCAGCATAGGTACAGAAGTGCAATATTAAAACTTCCAAAGACCAGTGACTCACAGCTCGCCTGCAACCAATCATACCTGTTCAAGGAGAGGAGAGCTGAGTGAAGCCACGTGAAGAGCTAACTTGTAGCTCCAGACAGCAAAAATGATGTCAGAAATCTGATCATTGTTTAATTGCTTCATGACTGGGCTTTATAATTACAGCCTTCCTTACCCTGCTACTGACATCTTTACATGAAAGTGGTTTTTTTGTTTGTTTGTTTATTTTAACATAGTTTCATTGCTCTATTTTATCTGCATCAAAATACGGATGTAAAGCTGATTGTCTTCTGGTCATTCTCACACTACCAATCAGTTACATTAGACATCATGCCCTTTTGAACTCCAGATTACTCTACGTGATAATTTTTTTTTTTTTTTTACAGTTTCCCCTGCACTAGTAAACTTTTCACTCAGCTGCAACAACACTGCCTACTGTCTGGTGCCTAGCACTCTTGGAGAAGAGGCCTTTCTCCAGAGGGAACAGGCAGACTACTGTCTGTTTGGCAGAGAGACAGAAGACTTGGTGTTGACTGACGTTCTCCATCCCCACTAGCCAGCACCGAGTCACTGATTTCCTTCCTGACCGGAAAGCCTGTGCTCCATTCATGCCTACAAGCTATTTCTTCTGCCACAGTGTGAGAGGCAAACTGTCCTATACTACAGCTGAGCCTTGGGGTTAATGTGACAGACTGAGGGTTGGTGGGGGATTTCACTACTACAGTTTGCAAAACATGATGGCATCTTCTGCAAAAAATGGTAAAAATATCTGACAGTGAAGATGCGATGTTGCTAACCTGTAGAGGTTAGATCATGTCTGCAGCTATCACCACCAGCAAGTCCATGCTGTATCCTCTGGCCTTGGTCTGTGCCATGTCTTTCCATGTTAATATAAATTCACGGTGATCTTCTAGCTGTGGTCACTAGGTGCCACTGTTGCTCCATACAAAACCTTCTATGCTGCTAAAAAGCTGCGATTTCGAGGAAAGGAACTACACATAGCTTAGCGTTTGGACATTTTTTTCATCTTCGATCAGGTGTGGAGCAGTTACCAAGCCATTCACCTTGTTGTCACACTGCAGCCTCTTTGCTTTACTTGACTCCTCACATTGACCTCGAGCAGTGAACCAGACAGCCTAGCAGTGTATCTTTGGAAACTGTGTCCATAGCAATACAAAACACACTGAAAAGACTCTTTCTCAGTTAGTGGTATAACAAATTTATTTTGGGGGAATGAGCTGGCAAACACACTTCAGGTGGCAGGCAGGTGCAGAAAGCTTGCTAAATTCACTGTGAGCCTTGTATAAACTTACTTCAGCTTAAGAGTGGGTCAGCAATGACAATCACACACAGTCAGTCGTGAATCAGCTGTGGGCCTGCCTTGCGGATATTTCTATCATAAATGCTTGAGCTAAACTGTTCAACCCTAATGGTTAAAAGAAAAAAAAAGTATTTTTGTTCAATTTCTGTAAAAACAAAACATAGCTAAACCAACAATATCTCTTCTCACTGCCCTGCCCTGGAGACCTTACTGTTTCAACCCCTGAGTGTTTTACATGCTTCTGGAGTTTGAAGAAAAACTGCGTTCAGGTCCCTTGCATGTGAATCCTGTGCCTTGAAGAATTACTTGCCCTTGCTGTCCATCTGCAGTCCACCTGCCTGTCTTCAGCAATTAGGACTTTTTCAGGTCCATGTGTGCCCTGGGCACATCCTTTGCCAGCATTCTAGTGAAATGAGATGAGCCTTAGATTTATAGTTCAATTTTTCAGGAGCTTGTGCTGCAAATGTTAGCAAACAGACACAGGTGGAAACACATGGGCTCAGCACAGGCTTATTGCATGAACACAGTTTGGTTTACTGCCAGGAAAAAAGCACCAGTGAAATGCAGGTCACTTGAAATACAAACACCCTAGATCCATTTAAGGACTTAGGCTCTTAAAACAGGACCAAGATGTTATTAAGATACTTAAAAAGAAACACAACCCTTGCTCAGCTACCGCACAGCAACTGACACTCTGCAAAGTTTCCCTGTTTGGCTTCAGCACTCCTGGAGCACCCAGAGCTCTGCCTTCGCTTATGATATCTGTGTCCCTTGGCAAAACCACGTGTGAGCAAAACTGTAGTCAAATCAAGTTGAAAAACTGACTGATCAATTCTGGGATTTGCCTGGCACACCGAGAGCTGCTACTTGCCGTCCAACAATGAATCTCAAGACAGAGCAAATCTTGATGTGCCTGGGCAGAGCCAGAAATGGACTGGTTCTGGTCACTAAGATGTGCCAAAGAGAGTGGTCATTTCTAGATCTGACCAAGTGCAATCAGTCAAAAAATGTTTGGGGAAATTCAGCAGTTGGTTGTTTTTAATCTCTGTTTTGAGATATGCTTCAAAGAAAGGCACCATTTCCAACACTGCTTTTATCCTCAGAAATTATTTTTACCCTTATATACCTGGTGATGTCCATGACCAGTGTCCTCGAGCCCAAGCAGTTCCCATACTGATGAGCAATGTCTTAACTGCTGAGTGTTGTTCATTTGAGGGTACATGGGGATGTTTTCTGTGCCTCCTGTTGAGGTGGCACCACTGCAGAAACACAGTCAAGTTCCAGGACATGGGGACATGGCTGCGTGCCGTCTGTACAGGGTGAACGGTTTTCATCATGTGGGCTGTGGGTTCATGAGGGCGAAAGAAGAGGAAGCCATTGACCTCTTCTAAAACTGCAGGCAGCAGTCTCATCGGTTAAAAACATAGAGATAGAGGGGTCTGCAGATCCACCAGGAAGGCTGGCAACCAGATGCAGTGGAAAAGCTCTGTCCTAGAGATTCATCCACCCAGAGGGAGACCTGAGCCCCAACACCGGCACATGTTTAGATTTTACTTTATGTGATAATTATATAAAAAGAGGACAGAACTCCCCTGCAGGGAATAATCTCAGATGGGGCTTATTTTTTAAATTAATGAAAAAAAGGTTGATGACCTAAATGACATAATTTAAATATGCATTCTACATTAAGGATAACCGCTAATAAATCTCCTGTGTCATTTCCCATCCTACTTCTCCATTTCTGTTTGCCAGTGAATACAGAAATGAGATCTGGGCAAGATTCGTTTCTTCTTGTTCAAGGGAAAGACTGGCTGTGCTTTGCACAGGGTGTGCTGAAGCGGCTGCTGGTGCCAAGATGGGGCTCAGGAAAGAGATCATGGTTGGGTAAGAGAGGCAGTACAAGATGACATTCTTATCTAGCCTATATTTTGAGATTTTTTAATACTTTTTTCCTACTTTGAGACCACAGAGTGCATCAGGCATTTATCTGTTACATTTGTTACCTTACAGGTATTACCATTGTGTATGTGAACGTCGACTGCTGCTTGAGTCGAAGTACTGAGAAGCTTGCTCCAGCCATTCACCTCCTGGTGGGTGAAGCAATGATGCCCCCAGCAGTTGCCTCTGAAGCTCTCTGAAGACACCTGCAGCCGTCAACGGGATGTTAGAGGGCCAGAGCACTACAAACACCCTCACGGTTGCTATGTGATGAAATTTGGTATCAGGGAAAAAAGTGATCCCTGCTGTAATGAAGCTGTAGATGCACAGCTGGGCTTCCTGCTGGCCCACCACACCCCCAGGCTTCATCCCTTGGCCCGGCTGTACCTCACGCAGCAGTTTCACCCTGCGAGGCCTGGCTGGGAGGCCAAGGTCTGGCCCATGCCTTGGGGCTGGGGGGGGCCCCGTGCCCCTCGCCGGCCGGGCCGGGCCTGCCCTGGCCTCCCTGGTGTTTAGTGGGTTTGGAAGGAGGCCGGGTGGATTACTTCCACTTAACTTTCACCTAAAAGTAGCAAACTCGGAAATTTTCTTCTCCTTCCCACCTTCTTTTGCTCCTTCTTTCATGCCCGAATGGATCAACAGCTTTTTCCAAAGCTGGTAAAAAAGGCTTGCACAGCGGTACCTGACCTGGATGTGATGTTTTGCTTGTCCAGCTTTCTGTTTCATATTTATATCTTCTTACTCTTGCTCAAGGTGTGATCTTCCAGGGAAGATCATGAAAGAGCTGTGTGATTTATGTCTGCACCACCATGCTTTGATGATCTGCGTGCACTGTCTGGTGAGGAACAAGGCCATTTTGACATGTACACTCCTGCTACGAACCAGCCACTACTTTGTGTTTCTTCTTGTTCTTCACATCTGTTTTTCTGCCCATCAAATTTTTTAGTCTTTTTCCTGCATTACATACTCTCACATTAGATATTGACTCAGTCAAAAAAACAAAACCTTTTTTTTATTGGAAGCTTGGCTGCTAGTGTCAGGTATGTATAGCTATATCTGCTATACCAGAAGATAAACTACCTCAATTTTCTTTACAAAACTAAAACAAAAACATTTTGTTTATGGCTGTCTTAAATCTTTCTTACATGTGAAGAAAAGTTTGAGAAGGTTTTTGCCAAAAATTTGGACATCAGAAAGGCAAAATATTTCCAAAAGTTCTTACCACTATTTTGAATCTGAATGTCTTTGGAGGCTCAGTGCCTAATTTCTTACATTTTTATGTGAAACACAGTGCTGTCCTTGAAAATAGAGAGACCAGTGGTTATTCACATTCACAGCAGCAAATAAATGACCTGCCTTCTGAAGGCAACTTTTCTCAAATAAAAGCCAGAAACTGCAGAAGCTGGAAGGAAGGTGGGAGCAAAGCTCCAGGGTAGGGATGCTTTGGAGGTGGCCATGGCATTTGTCCAATCTTCCTCTACAGTGATGTTTGTGCTGCCTTCCTCTCAGAAAACAGGTGACGTACGCATCTGAGACTATGTTTCTACACTCACTGGAATAATTCCAGTAAAATTAAAATCATTTGAGGGAATTACTACACAGCTAACTTTGCTGCAGAGCTAGTTGGAAGTTAAAATCACTCAGTCTTGGTTTATTTCACTGCTACAAATGACAAGCTTGGAGAAGATGGGTGCACTGGGACTTTGCTGCCATCAAAACTGACTATGTGAATAGTGGATGAGTGAAATACAGGTTTTTTTCTTTCAGAGGCATGTTCTCCTCTGAGGTGCTGTTGGAGGATATGAAAAGCTTTGAAGAAGGTATTTTGATAATGATGAAAAGAGCCATCACATATGTGTAGAAATAAAAAGGAATTCCTTCTTTTATCTTCTCTTTTTTCTTTTTTTCTAGCACAATGGACTGACTAATTGGAAATAGGATTGCTAAGCTGCGTCGTGATTATTCACCAGCTTTTAAACTCCATCCAGGATCACAGAATAGAGGGTAAGTCCCACTTGCTTTTCTGTCAGACAGAACATGTGCCTACATGATTTTCGAGCTCTGCCTTTCACATATGCAGATCGTTACAAATGAAATGTATTCTTGGTGGTGTTTTGCTCACTACTCTCATGCAGAGCTGGACTGGGGTGGAGAATGCCTCCTACATTGTAGCCCTGATATCATTACTCTCAGAAGAAGTGTTGCAATATGAATGTATTGCCTGGGCTGTATATTCAGGCTCTCTTTTCAGCATTTGAGAGTGTATGCATGGTGCTGCAATCCAGCAGCTGTGTCACAGCATCTTACTTTAAGTTCAGGCTACCTCAGAATGGGAAAAGTATGTCAGTTTAGGTCCTTAGCTGCCTTCAAATGGTGGTCTCAGCTCAGCAAGGATGGACTCCTTCCACCAGTGTTTGGAAGATCCTTGGGGCTATAGAAGGGAGCTGAGATGTGAGAGCAAGGTGCCACTTGCCTGTCCTCCCTGGGCGTAATGTATCTCTAAATCAGACCAAGCTTCCAGCTTGAGCTGTGGGTTTTACACAGCTCTTCAGTTGTGAAAACTGGTCCATGGGATGCATCCATCTATGCTGTTGCTATTTTCTTTGGAGGAGATAGTGAGCTGCTCTTGAGGCTGGGAACACTGCCCTAGCAGGCAAGAACCAACTTTTTCTGCATTTTCTGTAAGTTTTTACCAGAGAATATGAGTTTAGGGCTGAAGTACAGGAAATCTGCCTCCTCAGCTTTATCCTCACAACATCCTCTAGTGGCTTAGAACCATGACCTAGACAAGACAGCAGTGGCTGCAGGAGGCTGTGCAGGATAAGGGAGAAAGGAGGAGAATTTATGGGGAAGGAGCATCCCATTGGCATCAAGACAGCTAGAAAGCACCACGATCAATAACAGCCTGTGGGGAGATGGTGTCCCAAAATTGGTATCCAGCTCCAGTGGCAGATGATGTTGAGCCATCCTGATTTGCCACATCAGGTTTTAGTCTGTGACCAGAGTGCTAAACAGCAGAAAGTTTAGAAGAAATTGGAATACTGTTTTGCTGCTGTTGAGAGCTAAATGGAAAAACAGAACCAAGCTGATAAGAAAAATCCCTTTATCTGGCAGTCATAGACCTCTGAGCAGGAAAGCTGAAGAAGATCACAGGGAAAAGTCCCTGAAAGGTAGCAAAGAGCTCTAATATTTTTTAAAAAATGGGTGTTGGCAGGATGATTTTGAACACTGTCTACTGGCCCATTAATCACTAACAGACTGTATGTCTATAAAAGTATAGTACTGAATGAAAAAAGACCAATTTGATCCCAGAGAGTGGAGTATAGACCTTACAGGAAAAGTGGAATAATATTTCATAAGGAAGGTGGTTGAAACATTCTGAGTGGATTTTGCTAGATTTAGTGAAAGTGAAATAAAGTAAAAAAAAAAAAAATCTAACAGTGTTGACAACATCTCACACTCACATTTTTTATTAAACATTATGATTTTTAGTTTCTATTTTTACAATGTTTACCTTACATGGTCTAACTCAAATCATATGTTACATGTTATTTAAAAACACACACATACGCACGCACACACACAAACCTGATCGGATGACTTGAAACACCCTGGTATTTTGGCATTTTACTCTTTGGAGAAGTGTTGGGGTTTTCTGCTCCCAAAACTTCATTGTTAAAGAAGGGAGGAGGAATTTGTCCTTCCCTCCATTTGGCACACAATACACAAGTGCTTCTGTAAACAGCAGGCTCATTTGAGCAATAAGCAACCCACACAACAGGCTGGCTTCTGGCTTTTGCTAACTAGAGGCTAAGGGCTCAGCGCAACAAAAACTTGAGTTGCCCACAGAATAGCTACTCTGATTCAGCTGAAACTTGAGGCAGATTTTGGTCCTTCTTAGAAAATACTTGTGCTTTTTTGTTGGTTGTTGTTGTTTCTAACAAAGACAGAACTGAACCAATCTCCGAAGCTGGGATGCTCAGAGATGCCCAAAATGAGATGCGACTGGCAAGAATACAATACACAGATTAATAAGGAAGTAATTAAGGGACAGAGAAGCTCAGAAGGGATGGAGTGGCTTTTAGTTTGAGGAAGAATAGGTACATAAGCTCTCATTTTGCATTAAATTTTACCCTTCCTTTCTGCAGTAAGCCATAAGTTAACTGTTTGCTGTGACTTCATCAGAAAATAATCTCTCTCTTTTCTTTCCTGCTCACAGGCATCTTGGGCTCAATAGAAAGCTTTCTGACTTGGATCCAACTGTTTGCTCAGTTTAGAGGAAGTTTCTGATGTTATTCAGTATTTCACAATGGCACCGAGAGGAAATTTATCAGCACAGGGACTCTACTTAATTAGCAAGCTGCCAGAAACACCCCTGAAACAGGAGAGGAGAAAGGCCATTGCAAGGCATAGCTGGAATGTCAGCAGGGGAGGTGAAGAAAGGTTACACAAAGGAAGGAGGTGTCCTGCAACGCGGGAGTAAGAAAAATGGAAAGGAAAGACCTTGTATCTGAAGAATAACAGAAAAATGCAACAACAAAAACAAATAGCTCAATTTTTCCACCCTTTCCTCTGTCTTGCTTGCCTATTGAGTACTGTCAGGCATCTAGTCACAGTGCAGACTAAACCTGAGTGTCTTTGTTACACCTGAGCATGTCTTCTTTTTATGCCTGGGTTTCTCTGACAGGGACATACATATGTCTAGGGATGCTCTAAGAACAAATATCCTCCATTATCATTGTCCAGGGCAGTCGTAGCTCCCTCTTACATGGCTTGGAGATGCTGTGCCATTGCAGAACTTCTCTCTCTGTCCTCTCTAGAATGGCTGCCTTGCACCTGAGTACCCCAAAATGACAGAAGATGACACCTACTCCAGAAAGCAGACTTGGACCCCCAACTTCTTTCAGACTTATGTCCTGGGAAATGAACTGCAAGGAGCCACTGTCAGGAGCTAGACCTGAAGTTCCCACCCTGTGGTCCAAGAAAAGCTGGCAGATCACACAGTGAGCAGCAAGGCTTATCTTACGCTGCTTTGCGCTGCTTCCAAAAGAGCCTGAGTATAGCATCACATCACACGTATCTTCAGATGTCAAGTCATAGCTGGAAGAGAAAAAGGTGCATCTCTGCTTTCCACTCTTCTTCTCCTGAGCACTAGCTCAGATAAGATGGAAAGTTCTTGGATTTTGTTTAAGTAACTTTTAATGTGTAACTACAGTGTCCTGGTCACGCAGGACTAAAGGTGAAGGTTTTTTTGGAGGGATTTATAGATGATCTCCTATTTCCTAGAAAGACTTTATGCTTTTTGAAATTCACATAAAACTGTGACAAAGCTATGAGCAGAAAAACAGTAGGACAAAGCATTAAGGAAGTGGGTTTTTATTAACTACATTCCCTTGGGACTTTTCTTATCAGTGTGGGATTTGCACTTGACCTTTTTGAGTATCAGGAAGGATTTCTACATCTCTCAGGAGAGAAGGATCAGCACACTATCCAATGAACATAATACTCATATGTTTTCTGTTAGATTAATCTTCGAAGACACCAAAGACTCCCTTAATTTTACATCAAAAGGGGCTTATGTTTCATACAGCGAAGAAACTGATACAGAGCAGTAGATTTAGCAGCTGATTTTTGTCAGTGCTCTGGGAACGAGTTCCTGATGTGTTCTGCATCATTCATGTGCTGCTGTTACACATGGGAGCCACACCAGGTGGGCAGGTGCATCAGGCTTGTAAGCTCAGGGAGCATCCTTTGGGGATCAGATTTAAAGAAATTTGATCCAGTTACAACAGTGGAAATATATAGTTCCATCCAGAAAATTTCCTTCTGAATTTCAGTGTTGCACATTCTCCTAGCTCCTTCTGAATTCAGGTCCTTGCTTTGCTATTGCGTTGCCAGGATGCTTACTTCTATAACATTTGTTCCCGAAAGACACCTCTCTCTCTCTGCCCCAGTGTTACGAAGGCACAAATATTCATGCAGAGAGGCAGAGGAGCATTTTGTTTCCTGCGTGGTTCTGAAGAAAAACAAGTGGTCATGAGGCACTATGGAACTGCCTCATGACCCCCATGTCTATACAAAGGGTAGTTTTGGCGTCTACTGTACTCCAAAGTCACACTGACACAACCAGGATAAGAGAAGGGGAAAATAAGAAACAGAAGTACCAAACACAAACAGCAAAGACAGAAGAAAATTAAGAGCACATCTCCATGTGTATCTCCATGCATATCTCCAATTACTACTTGAATTAGTTAAAAAGGCTCTTTTCAGTCCTGCTTGGTGCCCCTACCTGATAGATATTCATGCCTGCTTGCCAATAGACTTTGAGAGCCCCTATAGCTTTTCTCTGTTGAAGAAGATTGAGCTTACTTAATTTCATATTTCAGATATCCTTGTTTGCTTGCTCCTTCCATCTGCGGATGTCTAGATCCTTACCTCAGACAGAAAGCAGCTTCGACCTTCCTCCAGCCTGTCTTGGTCATGCAGAGCCAGAGGGTGACTGCTCTACTGCCCAGTGCATGGGATTGCAGTGGACAGTAACTGAAGCATTTTGTGGTGATAAGGGACTTGGGGTGAATAACTGCCCTCCCCCCCAGTCCTGCTTCTAAGGATAAGGCGATATTTTCCCCAAAATGTGGCTTTTCCTTTACTGTTTTTATACTTAGCCCTGACTTTTCTCCATTTCTTCTTTTGTTCTCCATGGGCTCTTGTCTTCCTATGGCCACGAATATCTGGAGCAGCAAATTTAGATCCCAAGAAAAATCTTGACTTACCTTTTACCTTCCTATCTAAGTCACATATACGCTCAGTAGAAGTGATTTTTCTCACTGTATACTTGAGTTTTACTGGTTTGGCTTTTTTTAAGGTTAAGTCAGGCTCCCCATGCAAATCCTTTGGGGTGGGGTGGTGTTGGTTCTTGATTCCCATTCTAATTTCCATCATGCATATTCAATTCAAAAACTCATATTCAGATGAAAACTTCATGTTCCCGTCCCTTGCAAAACAGGTATCTTTTGAAAGTTTTATTCTTTAGGAGTTCAATCCTGTTAAAATCTCTATAGCATAAACTGTAGGTAGGCTCACTTTCCCTAGCTAACTGAGCTGGAAGATGTCATCTTTGTCTCAAGGTCTGCTGATCACCTGGAGAATATACTGGGAAAATATCACTGTTTGTCCTTTTCTTAAACTCTTCCCTAGACATCTCCGCTCAGTGTCACAGACTGGGCTAGAGGAACCCTTGGGTTAATTCAATACAGCTGTTACTATGAATTTATCTTCTATCATTAAATCTCTTCCCTCTGACCCCGGATCATTAAAAAGTAGCCATTTTTTCACTCATTTTCTGTTCCTGCTTCTCCTGTCACCACTAGGCAGGGGTGGAGATCTTGTTCTTGGTTAAACCCCTACAGGTGTTCACTGTTTTAAAGAATTCCACTTTCTTTGGAGGTCTTCGCTTGATGATTTCTATCCACAACATTTTGTCCTGGTTTTCTGTTTCTAGCTGTACTGTTCCATTTCCATGTCAGCTCCTCCACCATTTGTCATTCTTTAGTATTATGATTAATGGTAGCTGTGGGTGGAAACCTCTAACTAAATAATTAAATAATGCATAACAAGTATATAATATAACAATAGATACGATGGAAACGATGAATGAAATAGCTCCTGACAGATGAGGGAAGGTCACTCACTCTGTTAACACTATTGCTTACTCAGTCTTCTCATTAACAAGCGGCTATAACTAGTCTTTACCGGAATGTTTGATAAGTACTAGAATGTTGTATCTTAGTCCTCTTGCAGAGACACATATTCCTGGAGGGTTATCTGCTAGAAAGCTTGTTTCACTTCTTTTTTTTTTTTTAATCAATGGTACTCATTACTGAGTGAGTTACTCATGGTTGTTAATATTACGTCAGCTGCTCTAAAGGTAAAAAAAAAAATAAATAAATAATTTTTTTTGTTTATTTGTTTTGTTTTGTAGTGTTTTGTTTTCTTTTGTTAAGGAATGAATTGTGCTGCTGGTGAGAGTATAGATTGGAGAGCAACTTTTTACTGGGGCAGATAGTTATAAGACAAGGAAGAACAGTTTAAAACTAAAAGAGGGGAGGTTTAGGTTAGATGTCAGGAGGAAATTCTCCACTCAGAGGGTGATGAGGCACTGGAACAGGTTGCCCACAGCAGCTCTGGATGCCCCATCCCTGGAGGTGTTCAAGGCCAGGTTGGATGGGGCTTTGGGCAACCTGATCTAGTGGGTGACATCCCTGCCCATGGTAGGGGATTGGAACTAGATGGTCTTCAAGGTCCCTTCCAACCCAAACCGTTCTATGACTGATGATCTCAGTATACCATGATTGCTATCCTTATTGTTGGTGATGCCATAGTATACTAGAGTGATCAACAAAATTGGCATTTTATTATATCAGGCCTGATATTGATTGTAAATGACAACCAAAGAATTTGGAGTACAGTCTGAAGATTACAAAGATAGAAGTTACTGGATTTTTGTCATTTGAGAGACACAGGCATAGAGAAGTTAGTTGACTTGTTTTGTACAGCACAGTGAGCCAAAGCCAACAACAAGCTGAACCCAGCCACTGTCATTTCCAGGCTCACATACAACCAAAACAAATGTTTCTTTGCTTCAAAAACAACCAATTCAAAACAAAAAAAGATTTCTCTTGGGTATGAGCTGGTTACCTCTAGAGTCCATAAGTGGCACTGTCTTTTAGAGACCTTTACCATTTTGTAATAATTGTGGGATTTTGTTCCATCGAGTGGCTGATTAATTGTGCATTTTTTTTTGCTCAGATACTAAAGCTGGAACTATCAATTTTATATATGTTTACTTAGTTTTAAAAAGCACATAATTTAGTTTACAGTAAGATGTGCCCTATCCCTGAGAGTTCTGCATTCAGTCACGCTTCTGGCATGTCAGTTACAATCTGCTTTTTCACAATATCTGGATAGTTCCCTGTCTTGTATGAAGAGACTTATTTCTCCTGAGCATGTTTCGACTCAAATCTGTTGCTCTGATCCCTGCCCTTTGAAATGTAAGTTGTTCACAAACTGTTCTGTTGTATGCAATTTTCTAAAAACAGAATGTTTCAGGTTTATTACTTTTCTAGTTTTAACTAATTTCCCTCAGCTTAGACTGTTTCTCATCCCCACAGTCCTTTATTGTAACGGTTCTGCTTTTTCTTTAATATTCAGTTGAAATTCTTTTGTTGGAACAAAGAAAGACAATTCCTTGTGTCATGAAACCTTTGTAGTCATCAGAAGACTGAGATATTTGGGGATTTAAGAGTAAAATTGTCTCTGCTGACTTATCCCATAGAGGGTACAGGATTTGACTTGAGATTTTGATTATGCCTCCTATGAGGCAGACATTCCCTGCTTATTTCAAGGCATGGTAGAAAGGAGAATACTTGAGTAGGGATTACCATCTGAAATTAATAAAAGAATTATTCTTCATGCTTTCAGAATCCTTGAAACTATGTAAATGATACCAATGGCATAAATGAAGTATTCTTTGCTCTTTGTTAAATGTTAACAAGCATTGTGGATATTATGTAGTCATTGTATTTCCACTTTAGTAAGTTCATGTGTAACTGAAAAGGTGGAAGTCAGGCTTAGCCATGTGGTTTACTGACCAACTTCTGTTATGCTTCATCTCCAAAGTTTTCAAAATCCAGCCAAATTTTGCGTTCTTTGAGGAGAGAGAGAACTTCTGGTGAAGCAAATGACAGCTGTGAAACTGCCAGAAGTGTAGGATGCCATTAAAAATCTTTTCCGCAACCAAAAAAATACCCCACCAGTTACTATCAGCCCAAGAAGCCCCTTATCAGAGAAGAGTCTTTACTAGGTCCCTGCTAGTGTTAGCGAAGTTTATATTGTCCATGTATTTGTGGGATGGTGCTTACCTGTTAATGATATGGCAGATTTGGATTTTATCTATGGGCTGTTGTTTCATAAGTTTAGAACAAAGACCGCTCTTTGTGTTTAATTCAGGTTAGCTAAACCCCTTTGCTGTTGTGAAAGTATAAATAATTATCTTGTCTTCATAATTCTTCCCTTCTTCCTTCCAACATTTCAGAAATGCTCCTCATCTTTTAGCAATTTATAAAACCAACTGAAAAGGAAACAGACAGCTGTGTTCTTTACATTTCATGACACCCTGAGCCTCTGGCTTGGTCATCTGTCTAAATTGTCCAATATTCCTGGCAAAGCTCTGCTCACTCTCCTGCTCAATTTAGTCTAAACTCAAGGGTAATTTTCTTTTTATCTGCTTTTTCCAAATTTCAAAGCTTCAACAAAAACAGAAACAAAAAGAAAAAAAAAAACAGGTTGGGGGGAGAATGAAGGACATTTCCTTTGCTGAACAGGTGACGAAGACAGAGACAGAAGGGAATGGAGATTGCCTGAGAAAGCTGAGAACAGCTAGGAATATTTCTGAGTGCAAACTACAGAGGAACCTAAAAATCTTCTGAAATCTGATATTGTTAAATATCAGATAATCTGATAATGCTAATGTGCAGGGAGTTAATTCAGTGACAAGTAAAACTATGTGAGTAGTTTGTTATTCTCCACCATACATGATAAGACTAGGAAAGATCACTGTGATAATCTTATCTGAGCCCCTGCCTAACAGAGTCATAAGCCCTCCCACTTTGGACTGCAGCAGACCACACAGGGAAATCCACCCAGCCTTGTTTTCCTGTGAAGCCAAATTTCCTGGGGTGGACAATCTCTTCAGACAATGGCAGTTTCAACGGCTAAGTGTCTTTGCTAATAGTATGGTAGGCCTTATTTTTGGAGTTTATCTAAATGGAAATCCCTAACAGTGGCTCAGAGAAGAAGAGCTTTCCAACAGCAGATGTAGTTTTGCAAGTATGTACATAAAATTTTAGCTTTCCTTGCCTTAAAATATCGGCAGGTAGCCTTTAGTTATTTTCACAACTCACTTCTGAATTTCCAAGCTTTCAGTCCTGGCCAAGCAACTATGTAATTAATTTAGGCAAATAGAAACTGTTTCGACAATAGAGGCTGAGAGAAGCCCATTTCAGAGCAGCTTGTGCACCAGTTGCAGGGCATAATCTCACAATGTGGAAGAATCTGGTTTAAAAAATGTGCTCTCCACCAGGCAATCATGAGAAGCCTTGTGGCTGGGCTCTGTAGGAGGCCCAGCCCAGTAGACATGTCCTGAGGAAGTCTTGTCTCCTCAGCTGAACAGGCATTTATTTCCTCATCTGCCCTGTGAATTGTGCTGTGCCACGTAAATAAGGAATTTGGGGTTTAGGTGATCTGGAAACCCAGATTCCTACAGGATTTTACTGGAAGAAAGGATATCCACAACACTAACTGGCAGATGAGATTAGATCTAGCAACTGCATGCAGGATTCAGATAATACCTCCTGGTGTCTGTGTGGTTTCTAAGGCTCTCAGTCTCACGTTTTCTTTCTTTTAGTCATGAAAATAATAACTGGAGCATAATGAAGATGAAAATGATAACTGGAGATAACTGAAAAATGATGACTGGAGCAGGGCTGACTACAGAACATTGCAGTACTGGAATGTGATTTTCCCATCTTCATTTACATATATTTTATCCAGTTTCCAATTCATTTATGCTGTGCCATAGTCCCTTGACACTGTTACAACATCTTAACATCTTAACAACTTAACATTCCAACCTCATCTCCTTCTATGATCGTGTGACCAGACTGGTAGATGAGGGAAGGGCTGTTGATGTGGTCTACTTAGGTTTCAGTAAAGCCTTTGACACGGTCTCCCACAGTATTCTCCTGGGGAAACTGTCTGCCCGTGGCCTGGACAGGTACACTCTTCTCTGGGTGAAGAACTGGCCGGAGGGCCGTGCCCAGAGGGTTGTGGTTAATGGAGTTAAGTCCAGCTGGCGTCCCGTTACAAGTGGTGTCCCCCAGGGGTCGGTACTGGGGCCTATCTTGTTTAATATCTTTATTGATGACCTAGATGAGGGGATTAAGTGTACCCTCAGTAAGTTTGCAGACGACACCAAGCTGGGAGGTAGTGTCGATCTGCCTGAGGGTCGGGTGGCCCTTCAGAGGGATCTGGGTAGGCTGGGCTGCTGGGCTGAGGCGAACGGGATGAGGTTTAACAAG
>VXAL01006394.1:32769-68534 GCA_013399475.1 Chauna torquata
AACACAAGTCTTATGAGGAGCAGCTGGGGGAGCTGGGATTGTTTAGTCTAAAGAGGAGGAGGCTCAGGGGAGACCTCATTGCACTCTACAACTTCCTGAAGGGAGGTTGTGATGAGGAGGGGGTCAGCCTCTTCTTCAAGATAACTAATGATAGGACTCGAAGAAATGGCCACAAGTTGCACCTGGGGAGATTTAGATTAGATATCAGGAAAAACTTTTTCTCTCAGAGAGTGGTCAGGCACTGGAATGGCCTGACCAGGGAGGTGGTGGAGTCACCAACCCTCGCGGTGTTCAAGAAGTGCCTGGACAAGGTGCTACAAGACATGATTTAGTAGCTTAGTGGGTAGTATAGGTGATAGGATGGCAGTTGGACTAGATGATCTTGTAGGTCCTTTCCAACCTTGTGTTTCTATGATTCTATGATTCTATGATTCTAACTGGTTGTCAGTAAAGCAAAGCAATGTGGCTTTGCAGCCTTGGGATCTATTTTCTGTTAGCATATGTGGATCAGTATTAATTACACTACCTTCTCCAAAGGGATGGTCTACATCCACATGGTCAGGAAAAGGACAAATGGATTTGGGGAGCCATAGTATCTCTCTGGGTGTCTCTTGAAGCCGGGCAAGAAACGGTGTCAATAGACACTTGCAAAGGGTTTAGCTTTCCTTTGAAAGGGTGCTGACTGAAGTCCACTGAGACTTCTGAAGGCAGGAAAGCTATATGAAGGCTGTGTGAGTAAGGCAAAGAGTTGCTTTGTGTTTTGCTTTCCTGTCATACAAACTTGCCTTGTGCTACAGGTGAGAGGATTTGAGCTGTCTTTGACAGAGGCAGAGGTACAGCAACCATCACAGCACAGGCACAAACAATGGAGAGAGGTGCTCTGCATCACCAACAGCCGCTCCTGGGAGTCTGGGAAAAACTGTCTTCCTACACCCTAAAACCACGATGCCCTCTGTGTAGCCCAGCTGTGAGCCAGCTGGGTGCTGTGCCAGTCCTGGGCGCTGCTCTTGGAGGACATCCGCACCATCTTTAGAGAGTGGAGGAGATGTGACCAGTTAGCAGCCTACGATATGAGACTGATTTAGAAAGTGGAAAAGAACTGGGCATGACTGGTTAAGTGTAGAAAAGAGAAAACTGAGACAAGAAAATATGAGAGGATTAAAGTCTAGATATGGGAGTATTTAAGTCTTCAAGTTCAAATATATTTTTAAAGGGGTTTGGAAACAGTTCCTCTCCCCAGGTTCTCTTCCCAAATACAGGATAAAACTCTGTCCTCTAAAGCAGCAATGCCATCATTTCTCTTCAGTAGTAAAATAACACTGTTGTTAGGCTGCTTCTCTGTTTTGGTCTATTAAGGAAAATCCTTTTTTGTTCTCAGACATGCCAGCCATAAAATTCTACTTTTTTTTTTTCTCTCTTATTATCTTTTTACATTTCATAGTTCCTAATCTGTATTCATTGTTATCAATTCATCCTTTCATTCATTTCTTCTCTTAAAAATGTTTTTAGCTTCTCCTGCTTTCCTTCTAAGTCAGGTTATTTTGTAGCCAGTACAGCCTTCTTTCCCAATTGTGGTGTTGTGGCTTTCTTAACATCTAGTGAAATATTCTTAAATATCTCCTAATTAACATTTTTCTTTTTAGAGTCATCTCCCAACTGACTTCAGTCAATTGTTTTCAGCTTGGTAGAAAGTTGACCCTTTTCGGCCCCCAAGTATGTATGTAGTTTACTCGTTTGGACTCTATTCTAGCTACACAGAACAAAGGTAATCAAATCATGATCGCTGGCTCCTAAAATACCACTACCTCCTACTTCTGTGAATGGCCTCTGTGTCAACAGAAGGGCTAAATATAAGTTCTTCCCATGTTGGATATAATATTTGAACTCAGATGTTGTCTATGGTTCTCATAAATGAAGGAAAATCTCACATTTGCAGCATGAGATCCTTGAAACACATTTTTCCTCCTTCGTGAATATTGCAGATGGGTCCTGTGGGAGTCGATTGTCATTCAAACCTCTGACCTCACCAAAACCTGAGTTCTTTTGCTGTGGAAGCAATATAAAATATTTTCTAACCATCCACACCATGTGAAAATCAGGTATGATGTTTTTCAATAACCAGCAAAGCCTGATATACTCTGGATTTGCTTGTACAAAACAAAGCCTGCTAGACACAAGGAGACTGACTTTCAGGATCTCTAACTGGCAGAAATCCTCTGAAGTTATTGAAAGAGGAACTTCAGTGCTACCGATACGTAGAATCCTCTGTGGAAGCAGTGTCTAGCCAAGAGCTGTAAGTCTGCTTTCTAAATCCTTGACACAAACTGTGAATGAGCTTTCATTTTTACACACAGTCACCATCTCCCCACATGCAGAAAGTATCGAGCAAGGTATGTGGAGTGGTTTTTTTTTCTTTCTTTCTTTCTTTTTTTTGAAAATTATGAACTCTTTCACACCCATCAGATAGATAAATGCAGCTCTGTGTCTCCTGTTAGGCCATCTTGGGTGGCAGTTTTGTAGATCCCAGGCACCAATGTGTGCTGAGAGCTGACTGGCTGGAAAGCAGCTTTGTAGAAAAGGACCTGGGTGTCCTGGTGGGCACCAAGTTGAACATGAGCCAGCAATGTGCCCTTGCCACCAAGGCTAAAGGTATCCTGGACTGCATTGGAGGAGTGTTGCCAGCAGGTTGAGGTGATCCTTCCTCTCTACTCAACACTGGTGAGATGCACCTGGAATGCTGGGTCCAGTGCTCAGCTACACACTACAAGAGAGGCATGGACATACTGGAGAGAGTCCAGCGAAGAGCCACTGAGATGATCAGAGTGTGAGGAAAGACTGAGAGAGGTGGGACTGTTTAGCTGTACTGGGTCTGGCTGGGATGGAGGTAATTTTCTTCACAGCAGCCCACATAGTGAGGTGTTTTGGATTTGTGACTAAATCAGTGTTGATAACACAGCACTGTTTTGACTTTTGCTGAGCAGTGCCTGCACAATGTTGAGGCTTTCTCTTTTTCCAGCTCTGACCCCACAGCAAGTAGGTTGCGGGTGGGCAAGAAGTTGGAGAGGACATAGCCAAGGCAGCTGACCCAAATTAGCCAGAGGGATATTCCCTGTCCTACAATGTCATGCTTAGCAGTAAGAGCTGAAGGAAAGGAGGAGGAAGTGAGGATGCTCATGGTTATAGCATTTGTCTTCCCAATTAACTGTCTTGTGAACTGAGGCCCTGCTTAACAGGAGGAGACTAAATATTGGTCTGCTGATGGGAAGCAGTGAATAAATTCCTCATTTTGCTTTGCTTGTGCACACAGCTTTTGCTTCACTTATTACTCTGTCTTTATCTTGATCCACAAGTATTCTCACCTTCCTTCTGTTTTCTCCCCATCCCTTGGGAGGGGGGAATGAGCAAGCGGCTGTGTGGGTGCTTGGCTGCTGGCTGGAGTCAACCCTCCACATTAGCCTAGAGAAGAGAAGGCTCAGAGGGTATCTCATCAATCTGTATAAATATCCAAAGGGACAGTGTAATAAGGACAAAGCCAGGCTCTTTTCAGTGGTGCCCAGTGCCAGGACAAGAGGCAATGGGCGCAAACTGGAATGCAGGAGGTTTCCTCTGAACATCAGGAAGCACTATATTGTGTGGGCAACAGAGCACTGGCACAGATTGCCCAGAGAGGTTGTGGAATCTCCCTCCTTGGAAATCTTCAAAAGCTGCCTGGACATGGTCCTGGGCAGCCTGCTCTGGGTGGCCATGCTTGAGCAGGGGGTTGGACCAGATGACCTCCAGAGGTCCCTTCCCACCTCAACTATTCTGTGATTCTGTCTTTTTCTTTTCTTGTCTGTTTATCCCTCCTTAACACTCACCCCGGAGCCTGGGAGACACATAAGTGAACTGAAATTACTCACTAACCCAGTGAACAATTTTTTTTCTTTTCTTTTCTTTTCTTTTCTTTTCTTTTCTTTTCTTTTCTTTTCTTGTTTTCTTTTCTTTTCTGAATTAGTAAGTTAGCAAAGAACACAGATCTGTGCAACAAGCACCAAACCTAGTGAGAACTGGGAAGAGAAGCATCTGTCTGGAGACAACTGAAGAGTGGAGAGAAAATGGCGAAGAGCTGCTGCTTTTTCTGAAACACTGAGCTGTTTGGCAGTGGGCCCAGGGTGGGGACAGCCAGTCTGAGTGAACTTTTGGCAGAGTGGCTGAGTTAATTTTCTCTCTTGGGTTTTCAGA
This sequence comes from Chauna torquata, assembly GCA_013399475.1. Lineage (NCBI taxonomy): Eukaryota > Metazoa > Chordata > Aves > Anseriformes > Anhimidae > Chauna > Chauna torquata. The sequence goes on from VXAL01006394.1 coordinate 36,991, forward strand.
AACCAAGTTTTCTTTATTTCAGAAAAAGTTGAGGAGTAGTTGTGTATTCGGGGTGAAATCTGCCCTGTCCCAGATACCAGTGTCCAAACAAACACAAAATAACCTCCTGTTCCCCTTGAGCTGCCATCCCACCCTTCTGGCTTTTCTGTAGGGCATTTTCTCTAGAATCAATGCCCCGTAAAGACCCTAAGAGCACCCTTAACTCAGATGGGATCTTAAGAATATCTAGTGCTTCTGAGGCTCGTATCTCCTCCACTTCCCTGACCTTACTCTTTTCTTCCCTTCCTGCCCACCTCAGAGTGGATGAAGAGTAAGTCTCTCATGTGGTAGTGAAATATGAGCTGCAACTAATGGACGTATCTCCTCTCATGGAAAAAAAGTAGAGAACAAAAATGTTATAACCTTCTTAACGTTGAACACTGAAGTTAAAAATATTGAAGTCCTGGAAAAGAAAGGACAGTTATGTCTCGGTGAGGAAGACAGCACTGCAGAATCAAAGCAAGACTGGTACCAGTGTCTGGGTTCCACCTACAGCCATGTGCCTTGGGTTTGTTCAAATGCATTTTGCCTGTTACTGTTTCCACCCAGCCACAACTGAGCGCTCTTTCTGCAAGCACTCCACTGCTTTTCTGGCTCCTTATTTATGGACGCAAGCATTGTTCATTCTCCCCGTAATTCTGACTTTTTACTGTTATATCTTTTGCAAAATATCAGAGGATATAGTCATTTCTTTTTACAATTACTTGTACATATCTGTGGTTTAAGTAGTGGGAACTAGAGAACTTGCTGAAGGATTTGTTTTTCTAGCTAGCTCTTTCTTTTCAGCACGACAATTTCTGAACTGCCAGCTGAGCACCACTAGTGCATATAGCTTTTCTATTGAAAAGCCAAACAGAGTCCTGCAGAACAAGAGTTGCTTTAATGCAGGGAGGTGGTGGGTTTTTTTTGTTTGTTTGTTTTGTTTTAAATTCAATCCACTACTGAAGGATATGTTTGTGTGTTCTAGTGAAAGTCTATCTGGATTTATAACATGCATTTTACAGAGGAAGGTATCAGTTTTCTAGAAATATGTGTGGTTGATAGAGTCTTCCTGGGTTTCTATAACTGGAGTTATTACTTTCTTAGACTATGAAACACTGCTCAGCACACGCAGGTTATTGTGGGCTTCAGTTATGATAGAAATGTGTGTAGTTAAGTCTCTCCTGGAGACATGAAAGGATTTGTTTTACTTTGCTTTGCCTTATGAGCTCTTCCAAAGTGTGGTCTCCACTTCAGAGACACTGTTATAATGAAAGATTTTCTAATATCCCATGCAAATATCAGCCTTTATATACTGAGGCCAAAATAAATATAGACTAAAGACACCTACACCATCCCTGGGAACATGCCAGAGACCTGTATTTCGTGACCCTGTTTTACATGTCCATGCTGCCATGATGCCTCTGTGCTCTGCTTTGCCTTTTGGAGCACAGTATTAGAGTAAGTGTTCGCCGTGTACCAGCATTACCAAGCACTGTGGTAGGTCTTGTAGACATTGGCAGAACAGATTCAGGACCAGCTATGCCTCTCCTGCTCAGGGATATGCAAGGTTGGGTTTTCTCTGAGAGGTACACGCTTCTCTCCTGGAGGGTGAAGCAATGTGTGTGTCTTGCTGCCAGGCAGCATAAATGGGAGGTAAATTTTAGGGCAAACACAGGCCCATTCGGATGTGGTTGAAATTCAGCATAGAAGTACCTAAGAAGATTTGTCTTAGATTTGGGGTGTCTCAGCAGCTAGGTAAAATGACAAACACTCCTGGCAACCCACTTGCCCTCTTTTGACAGTCCACGAGAAAAGCCAATTCCCCCCTCTACCCAAGGCTTCCGCAAACCATCCTGCTCCTTCCCCAAAACAAAAAATGACCCAGTAGCTTCTGTAAAGAAATGTCTCTGTTTGCTTGGGTTGTCTTTCCAAATGCAGTGTTTGACATCAAGTTTGAGATAAAGAGTTCACCTAAAGGTTGGAGCTGAAGCCATTTCTGAATGTGTTAAAAGTGCTGCATTAAGCACACCTTTGCCAATCCTGTTGTAAAAGCCTGGGGAGAGGAGAAGAGAAGCACAATGTTCCTTTTCGATATGTAAATATTGTTGGATGTTTGTCTGAAGTACTTGGTTCCCTGTAATTGCAGTTTTGACTTTAGGACCAAAGATGTATATTTGTTTACTTTAGATTTCGAATCCTGTTTGTTCTGTCATGGAATTGCACACATTATTCCAATCATAGCAGGGCAGTCCATAGCTTCTTGACTTACCATGTAGCCAGCCCAGCCTCTTTGAAATCAAAGGCTTGAGGCTTATTTTGGTGTTTTTTTTTGTTTTTTTTTTTTTTCTTCTTTTAAATAAAGAGACTTTCCAAACAAAGAGCCAAGCAAATTTTCCTGTTGCCTTCCTAGATTTGTTCTGCTTCAGTTAAAGAAAGATAGATGTAGTACAAGTTAAAATATGTTAAGAAACAATAGAAAAAGAGAGTAATCCACTTTTTCTGTGTTGAAGAGCTCCTAAACAAAAGCAGCAACCTTTCAGGGTTTGAATCCCGGAGTTCTTGAAATCTGTGTTTGACCTCACCTCCCAGAACAATGAAACCCCTCACAAAGCAAGTGCCAACTGTTAGCTGAGTGTTCATTTGAACTTCCTCCAGCTAGAGAAGAAAGGGAAGCAAGAAATTCCTCTTGAGATGCCAGCAGGTCTCCTATGTGTGACTGGCAGCTCTGAGGGATTCCAGATGGCTTAAGCCCTTCTTTTAAACATATCTTTTGATCTCATTTAAATTTCCTTCTGATTTCACCTGCGCTATGTTTACCGACTAAAGAATACGCAGGTGGACATACTAATTCCACTACAGGGTACAAATGGATTAAAGGGAATTTATGTGCAGGATGGAGTTTGTGTAGTACAGCTAATACAGCTCCAACTCTACTCCATGATTTATGATTCAGAAACCACAGTATAATTTTAACAGACAGAACAAACAAACAAAGAACCTTCTTTGTCCCCAGTGTGTGTTTTCTAAATGGTACAATGTTTATTCTTCAATCTGGAGGTGACCTTGAAAGTCAAGCAAGCCCAAGAAACTTTTTTAGCATTAACTTTTGTGATCATATATTTTATCCTGTTCCTTGTTTACATATTTACACTTCTGTCTATTCACAAACTTAGACAAAGACATTCTTCAAATTTTCAGACTATGTTTAGCTGTCAGACTTTTTCCATAACAAGTAGTATCAAATAACATCAAATGACAATAGTCTTATTACTTTAACATTGTAGCTGAACCCTACAGATTGCGGAAGGAGGCAGAGTAGTCAGGATAATGCCTTGGTACGGCCTGGATGCAAGAAGACCTCAGAATCCAACAGATAAACAAGACTGACGAGCTGGGTCCTCGTGAAGGAGGACATGAAGCAGGTCAGTCTGCATACACTTTCATTGGTTGGGTTAGTGTGTATCTTCATCTGAGAAGGGATTTTCTTGCTCCATTTAAACTGATGATTGCAGAGTGCTTCTTAACTTCATGTAGGTAGGCACCCCATCTGCATCTCAGCTGTGTCAAGATGAGACCCAGGTGTAAAATTTTCCCCATAGTGTGGTTTCTGTGGAGTACATAAGCTAGGGGAGAGCTACTTCACACTTCTGCCGCTTTCATTGTGCACTGCCATGGACTTGAGACATCAATTTTTTGGGCGTGTGTTTGTACATCACATACTCTCAGTCTCAGGCACTGCAGATAAAATATATATTTTAATCTTAAACCTATAGTGGACTCAGATAACTGTCTATCAAGACTGCACAAGATACTGGCACAAGTACACTGATGCAAATGTGAATGACAGGGTCAGAGAAAATTGACTCTATCCCAGCTGAAACCAGGACAGGTACATTTCAGGATAACCACCTCACCTGCTTAGCACTGTCCAGTCTTGCATATGTACACAGCCCCTACATTAAGTTACTACTTCAGACTTTTGTTGACTTCAGTGGGAATTGTGGTTAGATGTATATTTGGTTATCACTTGGTCTTAAAAAAATACTTGCAACTAAGAAGATGAGATTTGGAGTTTTTCTACAGGGAATAGGAAAATCTCAAGTTTTAGTGTCATCAAAAACCACTGGAAAGGAGTACAACAGATGACACCCACAGATGAGGTTTGCATCTACTATGTCCCTATGCTATAGCAGATTTTTCTGTGGTGCAACATTAGAGCTAAGAGAAACTGAATTCACCCAGTAATATCTCTGGATATGCCCTGTTTTTGCCTCCTATTTCTTCCCATTGTCCCAGAGCTTCTCTTTCCTCCCCTTCAGAGTCCCCTTCTACAATGTGGTGCTCCAGGGAAAACTCATCTAGCAGGATGTTTTATCTCCATCATCCTTCTCATCTTATAATTTTTAAGTGGAATAAACTGCAGAGAAGTGTAGTTTAGGCAGTTGCTGGAAACAAATGAAAGCCCCTCCCTGCTCCAGGCCCATATCCAAGAATATTCTGCTTCCTCAGCTAGCATGCACACCAGCAGCTCCCATGCTGTCCTTCCACCAGTCCCTTTGCCCTAATTTTGCATCCCCTCCACTACTTGCACCATTCGATGTCTCCTTCAGAGGATGGGACTCTCAGGCCAAATGACATAGTAGACACCACTGATGATGCAGACCAGCCAGAGAATATGCATTGCTTAATGAGTCTTTTGTTACTTGTTTTTAAGTAAAATCCCAATAGCATTGTTTTCCAGGAATATGTGAGCCTTCTCCAGCCACATGATTCATACCTGCTGGAAAGATATGGTTAGGTTCCCAGCCAGGACACCCGAACACTCTGAGCTTGCCCTTTCTGACTGTTTGCTTCAGAAGTCTCATCTGACCAGCGTAATGTAGACATTTGTAACTGAGAGAGTCTTCCAGAAGCCTTCGCTAATTAAAGGAGAGAAACAGGCACTTCCACAGCTTGGTTCTTCCCATCCTAAACAAACAAACAGAACAGTCACTCTAGCAAAGGGCTCCACTAACTAGAGAGGGAACATGTGGCAACCAGCATAACTTTAAGTCACTGCCTAACATCAAGCGAGATGAGACCTATCATTTATTGATGGCAGAATCACACTTGTTCCTTGTCCTGCCCCCAGAGATAAGCCAGTAGGGATGCCACTATTTTCTTATTTTCACTCAGTGTGGTGGCCAAACCGACTTGGTGTGAGGCACCCGGCTGCAGAGAGCCCTGCCTCCAGCCATTCCTGTGGCTGGCAGCTGGAAGGGCCTCCCCCAGCTGTGGCATCTACTCATCCATTCACATCGTTATTGAGTAACAAGGCACCTCCTCGTCCCTTGAGGGCTGAACATGTTGCTTTTCAAATGTTCCCAGCTCCCACTGCTACAGCTGCTGAAGAGCTGCTGCCAATTTGCCTTGTGAAGAGCACAGTATCTTTGTCCTAATGTATGGATGCAGAGTCCATATGTGAAGTCAGTAATGGTCAGTAAAGGAGTCGATATTCCCAAGCAGTGATTTACCTGAAGTTTGTGGTGTTTCTGTTTGTTTGTTTGTTTTTTTAAATTAAAGCTGCACTGACACCACAATTACACCAGCCAGCCAGCTCCAGGTTCTCTTGACCTAAGTACGGGAAGGAACAGCCCCAACTGGGCTTTGCTCTATTTCCAAGTTCCAGTGGAGCTTGTCAGAGTAATTAGGGCTTTGAACCTGCAGCCCACAAAAGGTGAAGAGAGCATTTGATAATGTGGACATTTATACCTTTGGTTTTCAGACAGACAACATGATGACAACATCTTTCCTGTACATGCCCTGGCTGATGACTTTGGCCTGCAGTCAATATGTGCTGTCAATTTTCAGCCTTAGAGGGTCGGGTCTGGCAGCAAATGTTTCTCATCATTTTTTCCATGGTAGACAATAAAGGTCTAAAGAACAGCCTTTTGAAACACAGACATGAAAATGAAGCTCTGTTTAGCTATGCTGTGTGACAGATGTCTCTCTCAGCTCTGGAGTACATTGTTGGTAGTAAAACCACGTGAACTTTCATGCAATGTCCCAGGAAAATGCTCACATGTTGACTTTATGTGCATGAACATTCTACGTGGTGTGGAAATCCTTTCATTACCCAGTATTCAAAACATTTTCTTAGAATAAAAGTGGGAAAATAGATGTCTGAGAGGAATAAGCAGATGTTTGCTGTTAAAGATCAGCATGTTATACAATCAAGTTTACAATAACTGCTTTTAAATATAAACTAACTTCTGACCAGTGTTTTCCAACATACTGCAAAATCTGCATGTCATTCCTTTTGTCATTTACAAGTAAACACTCACTGGAGTGTTTTATAGTTTGTAAAATAGGAAAAAGGCTTTGTTCATGAGAAACCACTTTGATTTACTGTAAGATGAAAACCTATGTGCCAGAAGCTTTTTGTTTCTCTTGATCAGAACTGAGCAAACTTTTCTGCAGCTTGACCACTCTGGTCTCATTGCCTAAACATACTAGCAAACAGCTAACAATTGTGGTGTCTTTTTCTTTTTATTTTTTTTTCCTTTAACATAGCTTTGCTTCCCTCCAGACAGCGCAGATGTTGGAGAGTGGCTTCAGCAGGCAGGAAAGACCTCTATCTCCTGACAGGCCTGCAGTACTTGAACCCACAAAAACAATAATAACCAGGAAGCTTTGAAAACGAACAGACCAAATGAGTGCATCTCCTTCTTCCCAGTGCCTCCATGTCAGACAGTAATGCATAGCTACTGTGTAGAGTCAGCAACTGCAGCTATAAAAAGTAGTGTTAGGTTTGCACAGGTGGAAAAAAAAAAATCCCTCACAATCACTAATAAAAAAGTAGAGCTGCCACACCTTCAGAATTTTATCATTACTTACAGAGGAAACACTGCTGGCATTGTTAGATTTTTTCAACCTCATCATAACATTAAGCAAGGAAAATGTCTTTTGTCTGCTACATGCAAGCAGCAAGAGCCACTTCTACAGGTAACAATTTCTTCTTCCCTTTTTAGTTTCTTTCTTTTTTTTTTTTTTCAAGAGGAAGGAGAGAGAAAAAAGACCGATTCCAAAAAAAAAAAAAAAAAAAAAAGGGTAGATTTAAACATGAAACAAGGATCTGCCATTACTGATTTTTCAAAACATCTGCCTACTTCTGAAGGAGGTTTGAACCTTTTGCAAACAGCCACTTCTCCAATTCCTGCTGTATGGCTATTCACATAGCATCGCTTTGCTACCCTTTCAAACACTCCCCCTCTTATCTGTGCCCCTGTTTCTCCCTCGGCTTAACCACGAAGCCAGAGCAGGACTCGGTTCCATTGGCTTTAAAGTTTGAAAGATTTTTATAGAATACCTCTCGCAGAGAAACTTTTTTAAAGAAGTTGGTAGTGTCTACTGCTATGCTTTCCACTGAGGACGTGAGTAGTTTGGATATAGCTTGTTTAACTGAGAAAAAATAAGTCTTGCCTACTGTATGCGACCTATGGCATGGTACTTCAGGAGTGCTGCCTCCCCCGTCCCTCTGCCTGTCTTCCCAGGCAAGGCTACCTGGAGACCTCTGACTTCTTCCTGCCCTTGTCCAGTTCAGAGACACATCCTCCTCAGCTGAGGTCACAGGGAGCCAACATCACATCTCTTTCTCACCCAAAACCCTTGCAGTCAGAGGAGGGCAGAACTTGTTCTACAGCTTTTGTGCCTAAGGAATTGCTCATTTATTTTTGAATGGCCTTATTCTAAAACACTCTTGTGGTAGGAGAGTGGGCAACAGCAAACCCTGGGCGCTGCTGGGTCTGTTATAGAGCACAGTAGTCTTGAACAAACTCTCGATAAAGCTGCTGTAACTCTTCCGGTTGGTTGTTAGTTGTTTAATTGGCCACAGCTGGGCCAGGTGGCCCTCTGGAAGGCAGTTGTCAGGAAATAGCTGACAGGACCTGGATCAAGTGGGAGGCAAGAACAACTGAGTAACAGTCTCAGTATTTTCTCATTCTGGGAGTGAATAATTGACATAGACTGGGAGGGGTGGGGGAAAGATGGAAGAAAAACACTGTATGCAAGGCTTTCTTCTCCAGAGAGAAACTCTTTCCACCAAATTTTAGCAAAGCTTGCATGTTATATCATGTCCCATTGGATTTGAGTTTTAAATGGGAGATAAAAATAAACTTCTTTAAGTTCTGTGAATAGATCACTGAAAGAGTGATTTAGGAGGAAGGAAAGCTAAGCCCTTTTTCCTAACCATCCATATGTTTATCACATGCTCATGTGAGCAGACAAGGACTTCTCACCCTGAAGAAGAAACGAAAGCACAGGAGAAATTCCCAGGGACTTGGAGAAAATTTGGAGCTTCCCATCTTTCTTTTCTAGAAGCTCTATTCTCAGGAATCCCCAGACAGACACAAAAAGGGGCAGCAAAAGATGAATTATATGTTGGAAAAATAGCTGGGTTTTAAGAGGAGTTTATGCGTGGCTCTGCAGGACTTTCCATCACTCCCTGAGAACCTGCTGGGACTTCTAGCCCAGCACCAGGCAGCTCTGGGTGTACCACTAAGTTCATGAACAAAGCTAAGCTTTGATCTAAACATCTGGAAAGAAGGCCATTTTCAGGCATTTGTCTATTCAACAGGAAGCCCTCTATGCTAGCAGGATGATGCCAGGCACGCCAGAGATATATATCTCCCTTTGCTTCTGAAGGTCAGTAACAAATGCTCTCCTCTCCTGCATTTACACCCGTGGTTTCCAAAAAACACTTACTGCTGTCCCTACTCACTACTGTAAGATGTGCTGGTTAGATCATTCACCTGAGAGGTTAGAGATGTGTATGCAAAGCTGGATCGTGATAAGCAAGGAATTCAAGAAACAGTGACATAGGAAAAGAGTCTAGAAGTGGAGGGGAGGGGGGTGCTGGTGACTGGGGAGGAGACAGTCCCAGGGTTGCTTTCCTGTCTAATAGGAGTCCTGTGTTTTATGTGAAACATTCACTGGATAGGAGCCCTTAGAAGAGGCACTGGCAAAGGCATCCACAGGTGTCTGCGTTAGCCGCTGGGCTGGAGACCAGCCCCCCACAGAGGCATGAACACCTGGTGCAATGTGCTGAACTCCACAGCTTGGGTGGCTGCAGACCTCAGAGCCAGATGCTAACAGGTGAAACCCATAAAAACAATCCAAGTGCTTTTTCAAGCACTTACCTGGGGGTCAGTAAAGCCTCTCCCCTCATCTTTCTGATGCTCTGAGGTACTCTGATCCTTAGACTCAGGAAGGATATGTAGGGCTCCATGGATCTTAGTCAGTCAGGAAGCTGCTTGACTCTTGGGTGCCAAATGCCATATTCGCTTCACAGATCCTACCCCAAATCTGTTACGCATCTAAGCATTAACCCCAAATTTCAGTACTCGGTTAACTGCTTTTCCAGCAGCTGAAATAAAATGTCTTGTCCTGTAATGTCTGGTCCTACAGCAGTTTGAGTAGCACTGAGCAGCCACCAACGCCCATTCCATGTGCTGTGGCATCCCAGACACAGCCTGAGCACTCACCACCATTCCTCTCTCCCTTTTAGAAGCCTTTCTTTTGGACTTTTGGGGCTCTGGCTGGATCTGAGAGCTCTGAGCAGCTGTGAAGCTGTATATGATGACAATACCTTGACTGCTTTACCAGTGCTAATGAGAGAGAATGTTTAGGAGATCTGTAGCTGTAAGAATAAGGTGGCACACCAATCTGAGGCTGACAAGGGTTCTTGCAGGACCAGTGTGTTTACCCAGTCCCTTGAAAATTCTACCCAAATAATTTGAGAGCTAAAAATGAATGTTTCTGAGCACTTTCATAGCCGCAGAACAATTTTAGCATCTTGTTAATTGCATATTTTGCAAGAACATTTACTTTTGGCTCAGGAAAAGACCACAAGATGCACTGTTTGTTACTGAAGTTGTAGTCCTGTTGTCCTGGGTGCCTTACTTCAGAAGAGAGGTGCTTCTCAAAGCGGTTTTCAAACTCCGATCTTCCAGCTATGTGGTACGTAGGTCTGTTCATGACTACCTCACACAGCATGTCACAGGCTTTAAAGATTTGCTTGCTCAAGGACAATGGACAGGTATAAGTGTGTGAAAGACAATTATTATCTTTATTTTACAGATGGAGATTTACTAAGTTCTTTGCCTGAGATCACCTATCCATGTTTCCCTGAGAGCAGAGAACTGAACCCAGTGCTCTTCAGATCAGTGTCATGACCACAGTCTAGTTTGCTCTCATTAAAGTTTCAGTGCATGGCAAAGTCAACACATATAGCACAATGTTAGTTGATTATGTTAGAATGGACTCACTTTAGTAGATTAACTTCTGTGGTCTCTTCCCTCATTTAGAAGGAAAAACGAGCTAGAAGCCTGTGCTCCTTTTTTTTATTGTTTTTATTTTTTTATTTTTTTTAGAACAGAAAGGGAAGGGTTTTGTTTTTTTGTTTGTTTGTTTTTGTTTTTAAGAAATCATATAGATGAGACCCATCTGGCAAAGTCTGATGTACACACCTCCTGTCTGTGATGGATACCTCACAACAAGTTAACACAAGCACAGCCCTGCTAAGCCTGGACCCACAGTTGTAAAGGGTGCCTTATGAGGTTATGGCTTAAAGGTATATGGTTTCTTTGATCTTGAAAGATCTGCATCAGGCTATGGAAGGAAACCTTTGACTTCAGGAATTTTGTTATTCAGGTATTAAGGTATTTAAATAATTTCCTGTTTTGTTTCTTTTTTAATAATTGCAAGAAAAGGATGTTTTGAGTAGGATTGAAATAGATAGAAACCCCACTTCATACTCTACAGAACTGAAAGAGGCCAGGTTACTGTGCAGTCAGACTTACTCTGTGAATCTAGCTAGGCTGATTTAAGTTGAAAACAATAATGCACACAAATAAGAACCTGAACTCCTTCCCCTAGGGTTTCCTGCCCTTTCTCTTGCTTGAAGAGATGATTCACTTTTTTTCATCTCTCTCAAAACAAATTAGGCCCACATGCCAGCTTGACTTAGTGATTACGTAGTAATTACCTTGAATATTTATGCAGGATTTCAGTAGATAAGCTCAGAGTGAGTCATCAGAAGGATTTTATTCTCTTGCACAGTTTAGTCCCTAACTCCTTAAAAACATCATTCAGTTTCTACTGAAATTCCTTCTGCTTGGCTTGAATTTCATCAGGATTTTTATGTTGTCTGCATTATTGTTCTTGTTGCAAGTGACAATTTTATGAGCCGTTCAATGTTTGAATAACTTCTATTTGTATCTGTGAAGACTGTATTTGATTGAGAGCCACAGACTTTATCTTTGTGTGTTTAAATGTGGACATTAAATCTCAGAAATAAGATTTGAATTAGAAGAAAGAGTAAATCAGAGTTTAAAAGTAAGATGCCGGCTCTGCATAACTCTCCATGTTAAGGCAAACAGAATGTATGTGTCTGATTTGTTTGCTCCAGTCTTCCTGACATAACTGCACTTCACTTATTTATTTATTTATTTATATTCCTTAAAAAGGTGTAAGGCCAGATGTGCAACTTCTAAATCTAGTTTTTGTGTCTCTTCAAATGAATAAGAATTTGTAAACGGTTTCAGATTACTTCACTTTTTTTTTTTTTTTTTCCCAACTAATTGTCAGTTTTTCTTTCCTCAGTTCTTCTCTGATCCATCAACCAAAGGTCTGGGAAAACTTAGTTTCCACTGCTGACAATAAAGAGGAACTTTTCGTATCAGCTTGTGACACTCCATTGTAACTCTGAATCATGCAGAAAAGCTTGTCTCTGCTTTTGTGCAGTGTAAAACTTCTGTTCCTTAGATTTTTTTCTTCCAGAGTATAACTGCCACATACTTGCAAATAAAATGTATATGCCTGTTTCACAGCTCCCTAGTGCTGTCACAGCGTACTGCTAAATTACTGACCCTGCATTTCTTTTTCCTAAACGAAACCTCTTTTTCAGTCAGGTTTTTGTGGCAGAGCTTGCACACAAGGCATCTAGGACGAGGTGCCACGTGGCAAGAGCTTTCTCTTCTTACTGTGCTGAGGGGTTCTCTGCTCTTGCACTCACGCCTGTAACTGTTTAATGTGAGAAAAGGGGTTTTCACGTGTCTGATTACAGCAGAAGAAGCCTAAACTGGCTACTTTTAAATGCTGAAAGCACGTCAGCCAGCTCATGCCCTAGTGAGCTGGTCTGCGGCAAACGTTCAAGGGAATGACCTTTGGCTAGTCTTTCTATTTTACTTTTTGACCCGTCTACCCTGCTTTTTTTCTCAATTTCCTTCATTTTCTCATGTCTGTTTTTCTCTTTTCTGTGCTTGCTTCCCATGTCCTTATGTTCCTTTAATTTCTCTGATTTTCTCCCTTCTTCTTGTCCCTTTCAACAATAGCCTTTCTCCCTTTCTCTCCTCTTTCTCTTTCCTTCCTGTTGCCATCCCCCAAACCTGCCTTGTTCTGGCTTTTGTACCCCCACACCTCCTCCCTCCATCCTGCTCTGCTAGGGTAGTTGGCAGATGATTTCTGTCAGGCAGCCCAGCCAAAATTGCAGCTAGATTGCAGCTAGATGGGCTTTTTTTTTTTTTTTTAAACCAACTGGACTAGTAATAATTGCAGTTTGTCACACACTCTCAGTGGGAAATATTTTGTGAGTAAATCTCAGTCAATCATACTCTGGCACTGGAATAAGCACCTTGTTTAGTCTAGGGGCACCACAGAAATTGGCCTTACATCTTTGCTTTCAAACTGTATTTGAGCCCTCTTGTGTAATTGCCATTTGCATGCCAGAGGGATTGCATAGGGGTGCTACCCAGATCAAAGTTGCATTCATCTGGGCTTCGGTGTATTAGCTGTAATTAGTAATGTAATTTTAGGAGACAATGCCACGTTTGTAAGACGAACTGAAACTACAGCAGCACTTCAGCAGAAAAGCAGTGTTGGTGCAGCCTGTTCCTCTCCCAGTAGCAGGCACTAATTGCAGTGGGAGGTATTTATATTATACACACAAAAATACTTGACATATTTCCAAACTAGCATGAAATACTAGCTGAAGCATACGTATTTTAGTTTTGTCGCTCTTACCAGGCGGAAAGAAAGCACTGCAAGGAGTGGATATTTACTTTGTGCTGAGCAGGAAAATGAGAGGTAAATGGCCACCAGTCAGAGTGAAAGGCAGTAGGATTTGGGGGTGGTATTTCAGGTTCCTGTCTGTCCTCTCATCAACCTGTTGCTGCTCTTCCGCTTCCAAGGACAGTCCTGCTTGGACATTTCTTTCTGTGCTCAGGGGAAAAAATGCCAAGCCAGCAAACCTAGACTTCACCCGTCCCCTTTAAAAAATAAATAAATAAATAAATAAAAGCATTAAACATTATGGTAGGCAATTTTTTAGCCCTACTATCTCATCTTGCTCTCCCCTCCATCCACTTGCCTACTCTGACACAAATGCCCAGCAGGGAGGGTGGCAACAGACCCCAAGGAAACTGCAGTCCTAGGGGTTCTGGTCATTGTACACCATGGCTGTGTGCGAAGCAGGTCACTAGTGACAGGTGGGATTATGACTATTGCAGAGCACGGCAAATCATTGTCAAAGTGTGCTTTAATTTGCAGTGGGTCTTACAAATGCAAAGGTATCCAACAAAGCATGTCTTTTGGACATGCATATCACAGAATCACAGAATCACAGAATCACAAGGTTGGAAAGGACCTTCAAGATCATCTAGTCCAACCGTCATCCTATCACCAATACTACCCACTAAGCTACTAAACCATGTCTTGTAGCACCTTGTTCAGGCACTTCTTGAACACCATGAGGGTCGGTGACTCCACCACCTCCCTGGCACTGGAACGGCCTGACCACTCTCTGAGAGAAAAAGGTTTTCCTGATATCTAATCTAAATCTCCCCAGGCGCAACTTTCGGCCGTTACCTCGAGTCCTATCATTAGTTATGTGGAAGAAGAGGCCGACCCCCTCCTCATCACAACCTCCCTTCACGAAGTTGTAGAGTGCAATGAGGTCTCCCCTGAGCCTCCTCTTCTCCAGACTAAACAATCCCAGCTCCCTCAGCCGCTCCTCATAAGGCTTGTGTTCCATACCCCTCACCAGTTTCGTTGCCCTTCTCTGGACACGTTCCAGGGCTATCCAAGTGGCTAAACTATCTCAAATTCTAGGTGTCTTCAACTACAGGTGGGGAGCAGAAGTTTGGATCTGAGCAGTATAGGTGATGCTTATGCATCCCAAGAATTGAACTGAGCTGTGTTGTGTCTTTAAAAGACAAAACAAATCTGAGGGAATTGCTCCGGTCGGACTTGTCGGACATGGATAGTATCTTATGTTGTCTCAAACCTATCTCCACACTGAGCAGAACTAGAGCACAGACAATAGGTACAGCTCATAGCTGCCTGCACTCTTATTACAGATCACAGGCATACCTGTCTGTGTCCCGTCGTCATGGGCCATCACAAGATCACAGGGCAATTCATTTCGGGAGGTGCCTCCGGAGATCTTCTGGTCCAAACCCCTGCTCAGAGCTGGGCCAGCCTGGAGCTGCGTCAGGCTGTGCAGGGCTGTGCCTGGTGCGAGTGTGGATTGGAGGTATGGATTCTCTCCATCCCTGGAGAATCTGTACCTTCCCTGAACACCCGTACTGGTGTTTGACAACCTTCACGGTAAATTGTTTTCCCCCACCCATTTACTAAACTGGAATATCCTTTGTTGCAGCTTGTATCTGCTGCTTCTCGTGTAGCTGTGCACCTCCCAGAAGAGTCTGGCTCCATCTTCCCTGTACCTTCCCTTCAGGTGCAGCTGTTGTAATGGCAGCAAAGAAAGAGCAAAAGCGAGGAGGGAAAATGCTTTGTGCTGCTTAAACGTGGTAATGGAACACACTGCTAAAGCAGGGGCAGTGCCAGTGCCAGTGAAAAGCCCTGCAGAGGGGTCTGGAGCACACTGGATGGCTTCTGTTCTCAGACCAGCGCGGGAAACCACAGAGGTGCCCGGTTTAACCAGGTGGAGCTGTGATCAGACAGGGAGAGGGAAGGGGAAGTTGCACGAGTTTCATGCACAAGCTAGTTTTTAAAATGGGTATGTTTAGTCAGTGCAAATGTACTTGCAGACTAGGCTTTTGCTTCCCCCTGAATGTACTAAACATAACATAAAGACGGAAGTATATTAGACTGATATTCTTCCCTGAATATGCAATAAAACATGAGAAAAAAGAAAAGGAACCAAGAAAAATGATCGTTACTAAAAATCAGATTCTCTAAGGAAGAAAAGTTACCATTTATTACTTTTGTACACAGATGCATTACCACACCAATGTGAAACTAATTAATGTAATTACAATAACATTTTAATGTACTTATTTTTGGGGAATTTATATTTACAATTGTAAGTTTTCAATTCAAAAGTCTGACACTTGGCTTTCTTTTTTTAATGCACTATATCACATGACTGTCACTCAGTAAGGTTTACTACTCAATTATAAATATTTTCCTTTTGCAAAGGTTCAATGGTGGTAGAGGTATTTATGTAACCCAGGCAATTTGGAACTTACTTGGGGTCTGCAGTAAAATGCTCAGCCAAATGGTTTTGATAGTAAAAGGAAACTCTTTTATTTTATTTTATTTCTTTCTTTTCTTTTTTTTTTTTTTTAATGGGTAGATCACAAAGGTGGCTGAGAAATCTTTGTTGCTCCCTTTTCTCCCATCAGCAACACTCATATCCAGGCTGAATAAATCCTTCAACGGCATTCTTTGCTCGTGGCTGTTTGATGTGGTTCCAGCAGCTTCAAACACAGGAGGCATCCAAACCGTTTCGAGCTGAAAAGGCTGAAACTCCACTGTCACAGGAGCCCCGAACAGCAGCAGGGTAGTCTGGCAGTGCATCACGGGACTGAAGATGCTCACCCACCAGGCAAGAAGGTCCCTGAGTCCCTCTGCTCTTCTGCTCTGTAATGTGGCAGCACTTGGAGGCCTTTCCTAGCTCTGACTTTATTAATCTGCTCCAAACCAACCAGCCAAGCTCCTCACCAGCATTCAACCACTGTGCCAAGAGGAAAATAACGAGGTTAAAAGCACTGCACAGCAGAAATACGTGGGACCACAAAGAGGTCGAGATTGCTGGAGAGTCCAGCGCGGTCATGTCAGGGTGTTAAGGATGGTGCTACTGCAGCGTTTGTCAAGGCTAGTGGAGGAGGTATGTGGCTGGTGGCTGTGAGCACCTTCCCTGGACAGGAAGTGATACCTCTGGCCATTTCTGAGTGCCACAGGAGGTTGGGGAGTGCAGCTCAGCTGGCTAGAGGGCAGCCGTACGCTGCAGCATTAATACTGTCACCTCTTGGCTGGCTGCAGCACATTGATGTCCCCATAAACCAAGGTATTCTCTCTGATGGCTGTGCAAATGAAAAGTGGGGCTTAACTGGGGTGCAGAGCTGTTGGTAGCTGTAATAAATAATTAACTCTCCAATTCCCAGTTTCCCAGGGCAGTTCAGTGCCAGGGTAATTAGGTAGGTGTGTGTTGTCCCTGCTGCCAGCACTGGCTGCTTCTGTCACCAGCAGCATCTGGTCGCAGCTCCCAGGATGCCCCAGTAGGTCTCCCTTTGGCAACTGTCTTCTTCTGCCTGCCAACCTCACTTTCCTCCAGCCTTTGTCTTTCTCCATGGCTTGGTCCTCTTTGACTTCAGAACATGGCTTTCCTTTTTAGTTCACTTCTGTGTTTGTACTGGGCCAAACAGACTGGATGCTGGATGAGGATACTTTCTGAACAGAGTGACTTAGGAGCTTTGAATAAAATGGGTCTTGTAGAAAATGCTGATTTGTCAAAAATGACTTTCTATTTCCCATGAGAATGTGGGTGGTTTTTGTTTTGTTTTGGATAAAACTGTCTATAGGAAGCGTTTCTTGAAACCCAGAAGACAAAATGCAGACCCTTGCCAGGGAGTAGAGAATTGGAGGATGAGTGTGAAGAGTGTCATTGGGTTTTGCTGTTCATCCCAGATTGTCTTTCTTCATCCTTCATTCCTGCGTATGTGACTGGGGGAAGCGCATGAGGTTTGCTACTGCCCCTGCTGAACTGTGGTGTGGATAGATTTTGTCTTCCTCAGCTAGCATTCTGTCACCTTTCAAGAGAGAAAAATTCATTTTAACAACAAAAATCCCAAGCAAGAAACCTCAGATAATTGTAGGAAACCACCACAGAGGTATACAATATGCAGCTGAAGATCTTGCTGAAAACTGAACAGATTACGCTTGTTATATGTGGTTAAACTGTGCCATTAATGTTAAAACTGTTCAAAGTACAAAATAAATTCTGATTTTCTTCTGTCAAAGTTTGTGGTTCAGTGTTCACACATTCTAGGCTCCAGTTAAATGATTTACCGTACAATTTAATGTCTTTCAGCTGTCACTGGCATAAAAAGATCCCTGGAAAAATCTGCCAGCAAATGAAGGCAACACTTGTCCAGGGTGGAGTTTAGCCAGGACTGGAAAACCCGACTTGCCAAGATATGCAGGAACAATCACGTAAGCCACCATGACCCATACGTGGTACCCAGAAAAGTGAAGGCCACACGGCTGTGATCATATCTGCAAAAACAGTTCATTTAAAATATACTGAGACATTCACACTGCTGTGGAGCTTTTGTGAGCAACTGCCTTTACAGCGGTTCATACCATAGGCAGGCTGCTATTCTTTGTCCTTCTGAAATTTTCTCTGTTCCTGACTTTCAAATGGTCTGAGTTTTTGAAGTTTTTCTCAAAACTCCTACTCAATAGTGTTTTAAAATCCTGATTCTCACATACCAACATATTGAGGAGAAACAGTTGCCATGGGACAGTGAGAAACGTACTTCAGGAGCTCAGGAGCAAGGAAGGAAATAAAAAAGCCACAGCTCTTCAGAAATTACAAGTTCTAGTGTTTGACGTGGCTTTGAGCTCTCTGCTGTGTCACTAGCTGAAGTGGTACCATGCCTCTTGCGTGCAGAGCGTGGGTGCATGAGCAGCACTCGGCAGTGACCTCAGCCACTGATCAGCCTCATCCTCCCCTGGGGTGGGACGTGGCGGCAGCTCAGCAGCGTGGAGCAGCACTGCCCAGCCGTGTTTTGCAGAACAGGGGGAGGAGAATGAGGACGTCACTTTAAACCCAAAATACTGAGGATATAACACCTGGATTCAGGTTTGGCCCTAGTTCCTAGCTCTGGGGTCATTAATCATTTAGTATGTTTACGGCCAGAATGAGCTATTAGGCAAAAGCTCAGAGAAGATGACCACGGTGTGGAAAGAACCAGAACCTTGTCTGGTCTCTGCATCAAGACCGTAACTTCATTTTTAGCTAATAGTGTATCTTCCAGAAAGTCGCGGTTTTTAATACTGAGGTGATGCAGAATCTGCCGCAGTCCCAGGTAAAACCTAATGGTTACTGAATTCATGGTTAAAAATATGTGCCCTGGATCCGGTATGAAATTCCTTTAGATTCAATCTTTCGGCCCCATGGGACATTTTTGTAAAAGGGAGTTGATCCTGCGAGTAGCTGAAGACTGTGGCTGAGGTACCTTTTAAAGATCTCCTCTTGCTGATCTGCTGAAGGGGTGGTTGAGGTAGCTTGCCCAGCACAAAACTGCTTTTTTCTTGCGAGGATGATGTGTGGGGTGAAGGAGGGAGCTCTCTTTTAGCAGCAGGGAGCTATGTGGCCAGCTGTGCTGGTCCTGTTGAATTGTGTTCGAAGTCTGTCAGTCTGACATGCTTTTCCATGATTTTGAATAGCTCTTGCTGCTTTCTTCTCAATTCTCATAAATTTTCCAAGATCTTGAAATATGGATACTGGGAGCAGACTTTTTTTCTGGAACTAGTGCAACACCTCTTTAATAACAACATCTGGTTAGGATCTTTAATTTCGTCTGTCACAGAAAATTACATCAACATCACTGCAAGGTCCTCTCTTGCCCTTTCATGTGAGTAATGATTCAGTACTGCACGAAGAAGAAGAGAGCCACTGTCAGATCTCCATTGCTGCTGCCTTGCGTGCTTTGATGGGTAACTCAGCTGGGAGAGCTCTGTTAAACTGGGGAAAGCAGGCAGGGTCACACAGCTCAGGATGCCTGTGAGTCTGGGATGATCTCAAGGGCAGTGGCTAACAGCTGACCCAGAATGGCTTGCAAGTCAAACAGACGTTCGTATATTCAGCAGAAGTCACTTCTAGGCTCCATACATCCCATAAAAGAGCCAAGTCAGGTTTGTGCCGTGCAGCTACGTTGTCAGATCCAAAGCTACGAGGCAGCAGCTTTATAGCTGCACTCCAGCTGCAGAGCAAAATGGTTTGCCTCTAATAATAACTTCAGAGACATGAACTAACACTGTTGTATCATGGCCTGTTTATAAGAGGAGGAAGCCTGAGTGGAGCGTTACACAATGGATAGGAAGGTGGCATTAATAACAGATGAGGTTATAATTACAGTGAATAGCTTGCCAGGTTTTAAAAAGATTCTTCCCCACCCACCCACCCCCTTTATTCAAAGGGACATTCATTGGCTTGTCTTTTAGGGGCCTTACTTGTTGAGCAAAGATGCACAATACATACCTCCCAATTAGCTATTTTTTCGTTGTAATTATTCTCATTTTTCTGGGATGCTGGAGGGGACACATGCAAAAGAAACGGTTTTTGCTAGGAGAGGAAGCAGATTTAAACAGAAATGTGGGATTTTACATTCCTTTTTCCATCAAGATGTTGCATGCAGCAGATCTCTCTCTTTTATCTTAAGCTCTTCCAGAACAATCTTTGCAATGGATATGAGAGTACTGCAGCACAGTCAGAGCTGTTACATGAGGACATGTCAAATCCACATAAAAAGTGGAAACAAGAATCTAAATATTTAACTACCCTCCTGGCTCTTTTTAGGTACTTTCTGTACTCAGCAGCTCACCCATTTGATTTAGGTGTTTGTGTTACTTATTTGCTTCAGAGAAGACTGGTCTCTCTCAAGCAGAACAGACTCGTCTGAGTGATCAAAACCTATTTCAGTCAAAATACAAACCAACAAACTATTTTCTCATTGTCCTCTAAATCCCCAAGGAAACGCCACATTCAAGGCATTCTGCTGGCCACATGGCTGCTGCTCTCTTTGCTTGTGGGTGGTCCATGAGGTGTTCAAAACCATCGCCGTACCGTGGTACTGCCGGGGGAAAGGGCAGTCAAACACAGCATTACGGCGGTGTTGAGCCGCTTCTCCGAACAGGCCAGAAGTGGGGACGTCTGAACATACGCAGTTCTTGTGGGTTTTCAGTTACTTGGGGTCTCTCTGACTTCTGTTCTTGTGGTTTATTTGAAGTTATTGAGTTTTAACTCAACCCTCAAAAGAAGGAGTAGTAGAGGGAGAAAACCTAAATCAAATGTTTGGTATCACTAAATCACGCATTGTAAAGATGTTCAGGCACAGCTGCAGAGGCCCACAGGGCTTAGGTGATCCCAGTTTCAGCTCCTTGGTGGCAACAAAGCCGCATTTGCTTCCAGAGCTTCAGCGCGCCCACCTCACCTGGGGCCGCTGCCCTTACCCCAACGCTGTCTGTTGGGTCTCCACAGGGCTCTGGGAAGTTCTTGCACCCACTGATCTCAAAGGAACCCAGAAATGGGGGGAAAAAAGAAAAACACTCCTCTCCCTGGAAAACCCTCACACCTCGTTGCCAAATGAATCAGTTTGAATCAGTTTAACTGATGACATATGAAACTGATGATTTTGGAGGGGAGAAAGTGTCAAACTAGGTCAGTATTTCAACTGCATTTCCAGCACCATTAATTCCTTTTAAGAAAAAGCCTTGGAGGTGGAACTGTCACTGCTGAATCAACAACTTACATGTGATAAATAAAGTAAAGCAGTACAGAGTCAATAGCAAGACTCCAGTCCAGAAAATACCCCCTTTACTGTGGATATAGCTGTGAAAGGAAAGTTTTATTCCTTTACATAACTGTGTGATTTAAAAATTTGAGTTGAATTGTGCTGAGCTTTAACTTATCTTTTTTAGTAGTGGCACCATCTGGGAGATGTATAGATGGGGCACTCATCCTCCAGGTATAAAAGGGGAGAGGTTGCACCCACAGCGACCACCCCCTTGTTGAACAGAGGAATTGTGCATACTGAAAACAGCCAGGGCTTTAACTGAGCTCTGACTTACAGCTGGATTAGCCAAATTTGAAGCAAGCTGGAATCCAGCAGGCAAGGAGTTCATGTAGTAGCCAAGTTAGTCCAATAAAGTTTGATAATCAGTAGTACAAGGACTGGGGAAGGTGCCAGGACAGGGTCATGGTCATTTGGGCAAGTTTCCTGGGAGCTGGATAGCACAGAAGATGCTGAAACATGATGCACTAGGTATAAATAATGTGGGGTGGCCTTTCCAAATGCTCCCTGCTGGAGAATTAATGGAGCCGCGTTGATACCTGGCTACGTGTGAAGGTCGCTGGGGAAGTGGCACAGCTGCAATGGGAGTGCTAAGGGACGTACATCAGCACAGGAGTGCCTTAGCACCAGTGTACCAAGCGCTTTGAATGTGACGAGCAAGTTTTGGACCTTTATTGGAACCGCTGGTAGGAAGAGTTGTCAAGTACAAAAATGAAACGGAAACTAGGAAATATAAAGTGAAAGAAAGAAACTTGGTGTGGTATTGTGGAGGATAGGTTGGCAAGAATGAACAATTCAGCATTCAGAAACAGCGTGTGTTTGGTTGGTCCTTAATTTTTTTCTTAACAGCTTGATGAGATGATTCTCATGAAACTGATGCAGAGTACGGGAGGACATTTCCATTTGTCGTAGGGTGGTGGTGAATGCCCCAGGAGGGCAGAGCAGGGAGTGTGGGCAGCAGGCAGGAACCTGGCGGAGGCTGCCCAGAGAGGACCATGGCGAGGCCCGAGGAGCTGCACTGCCACCCATGCACAGGCAGAGGCTGGCAGCCTCGGGGGGCACTGGGGTGCTTGTGCAGGGGGGACACCACTGGGGCACGTACCTGCCTGCTGGCGGGAGCTGCCATGGGATGGCAGGGCCAGCTGCATCTGGCTGTTCAGAGCACCAGGGGTCTGACTTATAATGCAAATGCATTGTTCTTGCAAGCCAAAGGTGCCACCCCAAAAGAGGGGACAGCATGAGTAGAGCGGGCATGGCCGTGGGGAGGGTGCCTTGGTGCCGTGGCTCTGCGGCTGTGTCGTTAACCCTGTGGGAGCAGTGGAGGTGTATTACCAGGCGCTGGCTCAAGGACTGTGCTGCAGACGCGGCAGGGCTTCTTTCTGGAGCAGGCTGGCACAACGACACTTTGGGCAGTGCAGGGGGAGGCAGAGGCGGGGATGTGATGCCGATCAAACATCTGCTGCGCAACACCCAGCAGTACGAGAAACACTGGCCCGCAGTTGGATTTTGCAGTTGTTCAGCTCTTCGGTACAAGTGGTCAGTGTGCTACTACCCCTTCATGCCCACCGTGCAGAGGATCTGCGTAAGCAGGGACCAGGAGGAAGGTACCTGAAAACGCATTGTTTTGCTGACTAGCTTTATGGGGCTGTGTGCTCCCTGGAGCTGCAGTGTGCCTGGCACACTGGGTTCGTCACCTGCTCTTCAGGCACTGTGAGGTGTGTAGAGCCAATAGGTGGTGTGAACCATGTCACCACAAGTTCAGCTAGCACCTCACTCACCCAATAAAATCTTGTTGGACCTTAAATATCCACAACATGTTTTGGAAGCATAGCTTGTTTTGAGCACGGACCTCTTCCCCTCTCCTGGGGCATTTAGGCTTTTGTTTGAGACACCCTGACAAATATTTTAATGGTTCTAAAGAAAAACAAGCTTTTAAAGAGGAGTTCCTCTTTGGTTTCACAGAATCATAAACATCTAGGTTGGAAAAGACCTTCAAGATCATCAAGTCCAACCATCAACCTCACCTACAGAGCCCCATCACTAAACCATGTCCCTTAGTGCCACGCCCACACATCTCTTAAATACCTCCAGGCATGGGGATGCCGCCACTTCCCTGGGCAGCCCATGCCAATGCTTGACCACCCTCTCCATGAAGAAATTCTTCCTAATGTCCTACCTAAACCTTTGCTGGTGCAACTGGCACAATTTTTGAGGTTCTGCAGGGTTCCATCCACTGCCTGCAGGCAGCCTCACCTCCCACAGCTTCTCCATCACTTCAGGGCACATGTGCCCAGAAGCGGCTGGTCATCAAGCGTGCCTGGCACTTGGACTCATGTCACTAGACCTGGTGGGAGGAGAGAGGTCCCTTCTGCAAAGTGTGTGCTTAAAGCATGGGCTGGCCTCTCCTCTCTGTTTAGGCATAAGATCCTCCAAGGATACACCAGGAAAGCAAGTGTTAGAAGGATTTATGAGGATGTTCCTCATAAGCATCCGAACTGCTGATGAGCTGCGGCTTGGCCAGACATGGTATGTGTGCTGAACCCTCTGAAAAATTCACATTTCCATGGAAAGATTTGTGCAACAAGGCTGTTCCTATCCTCTTGGGCTATCTGGAAAGAGATTAAAATGTACTTTCTGTAATTAGTATAAATAACGGAATATGTTGCTTTAAGCCAAAAATATAGCTTTTTTTTTTTTAACTTTAAATTGTGATGCTTCATTTAAATTAATATCATCTGGATGTTGTGAACTACCG
Source organism: Chauna torquata (assembly GCA_013399475.1). Taxonomy (NCBI): domain Eukaryota; kingdom Metazoa; phylum Chordata; class Aves; order Anseriformes; family Anhimidae; genus Chauna; species Chauna torquata. The sequence goes on from VXAL01006394.1 coordinate 60,625, forward strand.
AAAGTCACAGAGGTAGGCAATAAATCTGCTCAGCTCTGCATGCAAGCGTTTTCCAAAATCTGCTGTTCCCTGGCCCTGCTGATCTGTGCCCAGCCCAGCTGTGCATCAGAAATCAACCTGAGGAGAGCGCCTGGCTTTTGCTTTGGCTACGCACCTCTCTAAACTCTCTTAACAAAGACAGGCTGCACCACACATATGTCACCTCTGCACTTTCTGCTATGACATGCACCTGTTTAAGAGTGCTGGCGAGTTTGCACGGCAGCGCTGGGCACCGCGGGGCGAGCAACAAGCAGCTTTCCAGCGGAAACTTGGCACTGGGAGCCATGCAGGGATGTCATGCGGCAACCCCCAGAGCTGCAATAACAGATCAACAACAACAACTGGAACTCATTTTACTTGAGAGATTTTATTTTTTTTTAACTGGCTGCTGTTGCATTGCTACACTTGAAAAAATCCTCTGAGGAAATCTTGCTGGTGCAGTTTAGAGCTGGAGAGGGTACCGCTGGTCTAATCGTGATCTACAGACAGAGTGGTAGAGAATTTGTGTGTAGAAAGCTGATGTGATTTAAGAAAAAGAGTTGTGTTGCAGTGCACACACACTGAAAATTTTTGAGGAACATTTTCTCCTTTCATAATATTTCTGACCGTATTCTAGTCGTGATTAATGATCTTTCCCAAAATCAGTGGTGAAACTCAGAAAACAAAGAAGCAGCGCTTAGTGTCTCTAGAACAAGTAGCAAAATAAATCATTCAATTTAAAAGAATACACTTGTTATTTTAAGGAAGCACTTTCTAAGAAATTGTTGGGATCAGGAAAAGTTCAGCCAAAATTTCTGAGGAATCTTAAGTCAGAAATTTCTGCATTTTTTCCTTCAGTGTGTGACCGATCTCTTCAGCCAATCTTTGCATCACAAAGAGCAAAAAGCTGGTAAACGTGACATCCGGGTTTACAAACAGCTCCTGTGGCATCCCTGGAAGCACAGAGCAGTAGATGTATTTTCTGTTCGGGGCAAACCATTAGGTCCTTTAATAAATGGTTGAATTTGTAAACATGCCAATAAATACATCAGAGTGGGGAAGAACCAAGTGGATTAAAAACAGGCATGCCTTGCAGGCCTGTATTTGTTTACGAACGTGTTGGACTCAGCCGAACCAGACTTCTATTTCAAAATAACTTCTCTTCATGGAAACGTCGTTGCACCTGGAGGAGTCAGTCATCACGTGCAGTGGATGGTTGCAGGATGGTTGTACATTTAACCTCATCCTAGTAACAATCTCTTTCTTTCATTGCTTTTCAGGAAAATCTCAAAAAAATGTTTTCTTCCTCATCTTCCCCCTCCCTGGTTTCCGTCACCCAAGTGTCTTCTCCTGTACCTTGGATTCCCCATGTTCTACCCTCTTACGCCTTTAGGAGGGCACTTTTGGGAGAGCACTGAATCAGGGCAGCGGTGGGGCTCCAGGAGAAGCCCTGGTCACACCAGCAGCCGGTGTTCTGCCCTCTTGCCTGTAGATACAGCCGATGATCCTTCCCAACGGAGGCCTGAATTCACCACAGCCAGCAACAGCGGCGGTGGGGAGGAGAGGTCCACAGCTCTCAAGGGCAGAGGTAAGAGCAGAGGGGGCTGCTCTGGGGACTGAGGTTTGCTCTCCAAACCGCCCCAGAGGACAGCGATGCCACCCAAGCACCCTGTGCCCCAGCCAACCCCTGGCAGGTCAGGGAGGTGCCAGGGGTCCCGTGGGAGGCACAAGCCCGGGGCTGGGCTGGAGGTCACAGCTTTGAGGCCCACCAGCCATAGCAGTTACGCATGGACACCAAGAAAGCTCCTTCTGCTGCAAACCCGGGCTGTGTTACTGCCCTCCCCCAGAAGGACTTCAGGCTAGCGGCCAAACCACCTCGCTCAGGCTGCTTCTCACTATCACCCCGGGTGTATCGGGGCCTGCTCTGGCCCTACCCCCCTTCCCCACTCACGTTTCTCCCTGAGCCGGACCCAGAGGGCACTGGGGGGTGGTCTCCTGTGGGACCAGGCTCGTGGGGTCGCATCTGCAGCTCACCGCAGGAAGGGTGATGTAAGAACAGACCTCAGAGAGCTGTCCGCCCTCTGGCCAAAGCACGTCCTTTTCGTTGGCCTGTGGGTCCGTTGCTTAAACGAGACCAGCAAGATCTCCTGAATGAACCAGTCTTTTCCCTTTGTAACTCAAAACCTTTCACTCATTAAGACTGATTTTGTGCCCAAAATTCTGTGTATTTACTTTATTCCTTTTTCTCCCAGAATGGCAGTACAGCAAGGGTCAGTATTCATTTGTTGAAATGGATATTGCTCTTCAGCACAGCAAAGAACCATCCGCATTGCTCTCTGTCCACATCACATCACAAATGGCCCTTGACTGTCATGGGACGGAGCACCCAGACCTTACGGAGTCTGAACACACCACGGCATGAGAGCATCACCCTGGAACAGCAAACATCACTGGGGACAGACGATTTCCTCCGTTTCTGCCTTTCAAAGGCAGCACCTGCAAGGAGGGCTACAGAGCAAGTGAAAACTGAGTCTCCACATCTGGGAGTCTGCTCAGGAGCTGAAGGGCCTCAAACAGGGACACAAACAGGCCAAAACGTGGCACTTCTGGCTGTGCGATGCCCAACGCCACTGCCATTGTGACTGGTGCAGCAACACGGGCAGCAGGGAAGCGGGGACGGGGAAACCGGTCCAAGCCTGCCGCTGGTTTATGAGGGTGCTCTGGGGAAGCCATCGTCCCAGCCCAGCGCTGAAGAGACTGGGGCAGGCCCCTCAGAGCAGTACTCAAAAAAGTAAAACAGCTTCTTTGTTTTATACATAACCGTCAGTACAAAAAGTTTATTACATAAGAGCTGTTTTGTTTACAATATATTATAATGCTTCAAGCCAATGCAAAAAGTTCATACGTTATAGTTCTACTTCATTTAAAATATATTATATTGCTTAAATGGCACCACCGCAGTGTATTTTTAATACACAGCGCTTTGCAAAAATGTAAGGCCAAAAATAATGCTGAATTGAGTAGTTCAGTTTTTAAATTAGGTAACATTTATTTGTTTTTCTTAAGGAAAAGTCTAAATTCATATAGCAAAAATGTAAAAGACACCTTTCCTTTGTCTCTAGCAAACTAAATCTGCAGTCACTGAAATGATTCACATTAGCATCTAGGAGGTTTTCTGCTTGAATATTGTTAATTAATTTTTGGAAAATGTTGTATTGCAAACATATAATAAAAACAAATGCAGTTTAAACATAACCAAAGTATAGTACAAAACACCATCCAAAGCACTGAAAGAAGAAGCCTATATAATTGTGCTATAGAAGTATTTATAAAACCTAAAAGGAATAGCAAATATCAGCTCAGTGGTTTATAATGAAGCTAATAAAATTCCAGCCAGTAATCTTAACTGTAGGGAACAGCGTTTTAACATCCCATCCATGAAAGGTTAACGAAGGCTATGAACTTTGTGTAACACAAACCATTTCAGATGCTGGAGATCACCAGATATAATTGGATTCGGGTGTAGCGTGCCTCTCCTCTGCCTTTTTGGGCAAAGGTGTGTGCTGCCTGTGCTTGGTGCCGGCCGGCCTCAGGGCGCTCAAACCACTGGCTCCGTACCCTGGAAAATTACCCAGCTCAAGAGAAAAGAAACCACAGAGGCAGCCTCACGATGCACCGCTAATATTTCAAGTGGAAACAGTCCCCCCGCTTGAAGAAAGACTTTTGCTGCGCCTCACACGCGCCCAGTCCCTTCCACTTCCTCTCCCTGGCCCTGGGAAGAGCGGGATGCTGTCGGGCAGGCTTAACCCAAAAAGATGGGGTCCATCGGCCTGCTCAGATTGTCACCCAGCCCCGGGATCGCACCCACACAGCCCACATCAGTGTGTACATCAGCCGCGAGCCCCAGCAAGCGTTAAGGGATGCCTTGGGGACAACCTGCATTAGCTGGGTGAGCTTTGCTTTGCCTTGTAGCAGGACACAAACAGAAAGAGCAGCAGCTACAACAAGCACGTAGGGGGAAGAAAGTAGTCTGAAACAGGCTTAGCAGAGCTGTTTTGTTGTTGAAAATAAAAACAAACAATAAACACGGAATTCAAATTGTCGTGTTGCCATTATTTATATTCTCATTTACTCATCTCACTCAATAAAGCTCATGGAAATGAATTTGTAAAACTGAGTCCCAGGTTCAGTTTTCTTAACCACTTCTTTTTAAGAAAATTGCTTCACTGAGAAGCTGTTCATTTGACATAAACATGAATTTTTTAAGCTGGTCCTTCTAAACTGTGGTGTTAATGGTTATCAACAATAATTTTATAAGACTGCTGAACTCACTACTACATGCAATACGAAGTGTCTCTCAAACTATAGGTCTTCTCTCAAGACCAGGAGATATTTGGCTTCAGCTGAAGAGTGAACTGCTGTGCCACACAGACGTGAATGTGCAACTTAAGCCGTACATAGGCACTTAAAATGGGGGTGAATCTTACCCCAATGGCCTATTCTCAGTTCCTTTGCTGCATACAAAGAGTTTTGCAGTGCTAAATGCAGCAGGTCTGTGCCCAAACTCCACGTAATGAAGGTTTCAAAACCTTGGAGCTGGCAATAATGCAGCTACTGAATCTTCACAACAGGGCAGTGGTGCTCTGTATTTTGTTTTTTGTACTGCAGACAATTACTTCTTCGGGGCTGTTCATTCCTAGCACATATTTTTCACTTGCTATCTCAGTTCTTTATAACAAGAGTATTACAGGAAGAAAAAGTTTGTATGAACTGAAGTACATATTGATTTCCCTGTAACCTTTTTCTAACCGTAACTTATATTAATGGTGTTTCTCCTTCAGAGAATGACATAAATAATTAAACACGGGTCCACTAGCTAACAGCAGAAAAATAGACTCCCCAAATGCAATTTTCATGGCATAATTCATTTCAGTTAGCTAATACTTAATTTTACGGAAACAATTACATTTATTCCAACATGTTTTAATGTGATACACATCACAGGCATCAACAGCATTTAATAAAAAAATTTGCTCAGTTGATGCTGCCATGTAAGATTCACATTTCTTAGGGCTAGTTGGTGCATTTTACAGCTGCAAAATATTTCAATGTTTTTTATCATTGCTACTGAATACATCAAATGTAAACAGTTTGCCAACAGTGTGTAAGATAAATGTTAATCCCTCATGGGAGAATGTACAGAATGTCTCTCGAAGATTTGCTTATAAAGTCCTGTTGCACATGAAATATAACATTAAATCTGAATTTGTTACTGGATATATCCAACTGTATGTCAAATAATTTTATAGTATGGTTTTAAATCCAGTGAACTGATCAGTTGCCTCATGAGGAGCCACATATGCACAACAGAAATTCATTTTAAGGACTTCAATCTTGTTTTGGGACAATATATTTTGTAGTCTGCGGAGCATGGGTGGGGAAGAGTGGAAAAAAACACAGAAGTGGGGATCAATAGATTTTGCACAAGCCTTCAAATTTTCCCCCAAGTTTCTAAAGAACAATTTATTTCTTCGAAGTTCTAATTGGCTTTAAGACTTGACAGAACTTTACGTGTAAAAATGCCTATCTGACACTTTAAAGCCAGCTGACTTTACTGGGGGGTACTGAGGGACTCTCAATCTGCTCTGCACCACAGATGGAAGACACACGAGGTCACCCAGAGGCCTGGTTGACACCAGGCTCTAGACCTTCTGATAAAAAAGAAAGGAAGGACCCTTGGTAAAACTGTTTTAAACAATTCTGAGTGGTTTTTTTTTTTTTTTTTTTTTTTTTAAGTAGTTAGCACTATGAAGAATTGAAAATCTTTGTTTTATTGTTTGGACTAAAGATGAAGAAAAAAGTGGAGCGTGGTACTAGTGGTAACGGTGGAAAGGCTCTTGAAGCTGTCATTTTTGTATGGCACCCCGTCGGGGGGCTGTTTCTCACTTACTTTTATTGCAGTGTCTCCCGTGCCAGCCTTCTTTGCACTGGCACTTGTTGGGTTCAGCGCAGGTCCCGTACGGTCCGCAGCCGGGCTCGCAGACAGCTGCAACAAAGAGGGCGCACGCGTCGGACATGGCGACATTGGGTTCAGTGGTGGAGCTGCGCGTTCACTTCCCCCGCCGCTCCCGACCACGTGCCGCAGGCCTTGGCGTCGGCGGGGGCCCTCGCAGCGAACATGCAGACGTGGCTCACCCCGCCGCGGCTGTGGCTCCGGCTGCAGCCTGCGGCGGCTCTGGCCCGGCCGCTGGCAGAGGGAAGCGAGCCTCGCAGCCCAGCAGAGCGCTCCTGTCAGGTTTTAGCATCGCAATGTACCGACGTTTCATTAAGCGTTTCTCTAGGAACATCTGCTATTGCTACACTGACAGATTGCTGGTTTATAGGAGCCCAGAATGCAGACCAGCCTGCGGGGAGGCTTTTGCAAAAACATGTCTGGTTTCATAATTCCCTGAAGCCTGGTGTATGCCGTACGTCCAGGAAGTCAATTAACCTGAAATACTCTGACAACAAGCAGCTAGTGCTGCTGTCATGTGAGCGGTCCTGTATGAGCTCGATGCTCGTACAACAAGGACCGATTGCGTGCTTTGGTACTTACGCTTTGAACAAAGGTCTCCTTGGTAGCCTTTGGAGCACTTGCATTTATTCTTACCAGTACATTTACCTCCGTTTCGACAGGGCTGATGGCATTTACCTAGAAATCAAAAGCACAAAAACAAGCGCCTTAGCCCCCTGCACCTACTCGTGACGGCTGTCTGAGAAGCCTGCCTTGTACCCAAAAAAATCATCTGGCCCTGGTGTAAAAGCGTGCGTTGTGGATCTGGCAGGAGGACTCCTCTGCAAGTCTGAGCTTCCCATTTACATGCCTTCTTCTGCTTTGAAAAGAAGAGGGCACAAGAAGGGGGCACGGTCAAAGCCTGTGTGTCCACGCAGCGTTTGCCCAGACTTGACCAATTATTCCAAGGGTCCCTGTGCCACCGTGAGTGTCTCCTCCTGCCCTCCTTACCCTCCGCGGGGGAGGCAGCAGTGTCCACACTTTCTCTTTGGTGGCTGCAAAGCGTGGGATCCATATTCAGTGGGCACAAGCAGAAGAAAATCTGGTGGCGTAGGAGCGAGATTTTAAGCAACGGGAAGCTCAGGAACTGACAGGTATGGCAGCCCCTTGCAGAAAATAAGTAGATCTTCTGGGCCTGCCAGCTTGTGACAAGAGGCTGTGGAGCACCACGACGCTGTGGGTGGTGCCAGGAGGACTGTTCCACACCACAGCTCAGAAACCAAAGGCACATTACAAAAACGTGCCCTTCTCTCCTGTTTGCAAAGAACAGAGCATCTTTGGTGACAGTAATTGGGATTGGCAGACATTTTTCAAGGCCTTTGGTCTGGAAATTACTTTCCCTCACATTCATACATTGCCAAAGGAAGAAGCTGGGTCTGACTACATATGATGGTTTGCTTGGCCCTGACTCGCCCGGGTTGGAGGAGATCCACACTGATGGAGCAGAGCCACATTCAAGTTCTGCTGGGCCTGATTCACACCGAGGAGCCTCCGAGGGTCTTCCTCACACTTAACGTGAAGTCCCCAAACATCAGGCTGTCAGTCCCTTGTTAGAATTTGTCCACATTCTTAAATCTCTAAAATTTATCACTAACATTTACCCATGTTTGTGAGCAAATGAAAGGTGGAACCTGGGGCAGCAAACTGTTTCCTTTTCCTTTTCCTTTTCCTTTTCCTTTTCCTTTTCCTTTTCCTTTTCCTTTTCCTTTTCCTTTTCCTTTTCCTTTTCCTTTTTCTTTTTCTTTTCCTCTTTCTTTTCCTCTTCCTTTTCCTTTTCTTTTTCCTTCCCTTCCCTCTTCCCTTCCCTTTTCCCTTCCCTTCCCTTCCCTTCCCTTCCCTT
>VXAL01006394.1:72972-109253 GCA_013399475.1 Chauna torquata
CTGGGGCAGGGGCAGAGAGCGACCATGAAGGAGCAGCAGAGACGAAGCGATGTGGGCTGACCGCAGCCCCCATTCCCCGTTCCCCTGTGCTGCTCGGGGGGAGGAGGTAGAAGAGGGTGGGTGGGGGGAAGGTGTTTGTAGTTTGCTTTTAGTTTCTCACTGCTCCAGTCTGCTAGTGATAGTAATAAATTATATTAATCTGCCTGTGCTGAGTCTGTTTTGCCCGTGACGGTAATCGGTGAGCAACCTCCTTGTCCTTATCTCAACCCTTGAGCCCTTTTCCATCATGTTTTCTCCACCCATTCTTTTGAGGAGGGGGAGTGAGGGAGTGGTTTTGGTGGAGTTTGGCTGTTTAGCTGGGTAAAACCACCACAAAAGGTTCCCATTATTTTGCTGGAAAGTCCACTAGGACCTTTTGAATTTACTCTCCACTTCATATAGTTGTGCAACAACAAAAAGCAATGTAATGTTCTTCAATCTTCTCCACCATGAGCAGGTCAGTGATATTTCTGCAACAAACCACTTGGCTTTCTCTACGTGGTAGCCTGCACTGTTTCAAATCACTGTTCTGAACAACTGATTGCTCCCTTTTATCCCTGAGCCACAATGCAGCAACAACAAAAAAAAGAATAGACCGCTTATTTTTTTTATGTGTCCAGATGCAGCAAATTAACGTACTAACTAATTAGTAAAACTAATTCTACTCCAGAAAACCAGAGTTCAAATAGAGATCACTTATTTTCCTAAGTGAATTTTGTGGTAGGTCCCACAGCTTTCAATGGGTCAGCTAAAGAGATTATCTAAATTACCCTTCACTCAGCTGGCGGGTACGGATGCCTGCACATGTAGCTGCGAAAGCATTGTGAGCCCCTGCGTGCTTCCTGCAGCTCCCAGCCTGTGCCAGAGCTTTTACAGGAAGAACCACGAAACTATGTCCCGTAGAACTTACTTCACCACTTGCTTGCCTTTCCAAAAGGTGCTCCTAGAGGGAAATTAACTCACGGGCGGAACGAGTGGCCGCCGGCCGTGGCACCCGGGGGTGTTGCTGCAGTTACCTTTGTTGCAGTTGATGCCGTAGAAGCCGGGGGGGCAGATGCACAGGCCGGGGGTGATGCAGAGCCCACCGTTCATGCAGCGAGGAGCACACAGCGCTGAGGAGCAGGAAGAAAAGGAGAACCATTACTGGCGCGGCAGCAGCTGACTTTAAAAGCTCAGCACGCTGTCTCCTTAAGCTACTTCTCCTGCTGCTGAATGCAACAAGTCGCCTGTGCAAAGCATCTTTGTTACTGGGTTACATCAAGATGTCTCTGCTTTGTGTCTGGCAATTTGTATACGGTATTACTAAAAAAGTGAAGATTGAGTTAGGTTTAAATCTGGTTCCATATGTAGGCAGAAATTGCCTCTTGTAGAGTTCACTTCCAAGCTGGGGACAGCACAGTGCCCACCTACACCCTCTGGAAGTTTGAAGTCCCCACTACATGAGTCCTCTCTGTAACTGGACTCTGGTGCTGCAACTGGTGCCTCAGCCCTGCAGACAGGACTGTTTCTCTAGGGGATGTGCTCAGAGATGTCAGTAATTTAGTGGGGTTCCCAGGCAGGCTCTACAACGAACCCTCCCTCCTGCCACTGCGTACCTGGGCGTAAGCTCAGCTACCTAACCTAGGGGAGGGAGCCTCTAGCGTGGCCTGGTTTGGTGGCCAGACTGTCCTGCATGCTCCGCCTGAACCTCCTCCAGAGCCCCTGCACTCTCCTAAGACTCCTCTGCAGTTGTGGCCACCCCCTGAGGCTCTCCCAGGGAGGCACGTCAGGGAGCAATGTTTCATTTTGTGCTTGCCCACAACTGGTGCTTGCAGCAAGGTTGCGTCCGTACTCGCGAGTTCAACGGTGCCTGGACACGGGGCCAAGCGGGGGCAAGGGATCATCTTGTGAAATTGCTGGTGCCGTTCCTGATGTGGCTTTGTCCCTGACCGCCCAGGCACGGCCCCAGGGTGAGCAGCAGCCATGGGCTCCTCCCAGCCAGGAGTTCGGAGGCTTTTGCTTTGGAGGCTAGGAGAGTTTATTAAACACATGAATGCAAACCTCGTCATGCCATTTGATCTCCAGGCCAGAGAACAGTCCCTGATCCTTTGTATTTAATATTTTGTATGTAGCCAGAGTGTCTGGGAGCTGAGTGAAGAATGACATTGAAGTAGGATGCCCACAGGGGTGGTTTGCTCCATCTCAGGCCATCCCGGGGAGTGTCTCCCACTGGGGGAGAAGGAAGGAAGCAATAGAAAGAAGAGCTGCTTTCCTCACCAAGTCACACCAATGTCCTGGTCCCTCACTCCTGGAAATGTTATTTGAGGCTATTAGTTACTAATGGAAGGAAAAAGGAGACTCTTTCCTTCATCTTCTGACCTTCATTCTCAGTCTGCCTCCAGATGAGATCTTATCTCCAAATAAACCAATGCAGGACAAAAGTCCCATGCTTTGTTTTCCAGCTAGTCCTCATTAGCAGAAGAATTTTATTTAATCTTTTCACCAGATGGATTCTCTGTGATTAAGGATCCCTTAACTATTGTGTCAGTTTTTGTTAAAAACGATCCCTTAGTGAGAAAACATCTTTCTTCTAAGCAGTTAATGTTTCCATTAGAACATGGGTCATAACAGTAATTTGCTTAGATGTGTGGACTCAAAATATATGAAATCTTCAGAATAGGCAATTCATATTTTTAGGAGATGCTACAACGCAGTAGCTACAGTTTTGTTGTGATTATGGTAAAGAAGACAGTTGAGAAGATTTTTTTAAAATTACCTTTCTCACAGTGAGGCCCATAAAATCCATCTGGACATTCACAGACATGTCTCTCATTGCAAAACCCTCCGTTTCTGCATCCTCCCGGGCACTCCGCTTCGTAAAAAATAACAACAATCTTAATTGGATATTGCATACTTCAGCTGTCACTCAACTTTCAGTAGGACCAATATATTCCTTTGATATAACAATAAAAATATTTGCTGACAGACGGGCAAATGCTGGCTGAAGTGGAAGCTCAGCTAAGACCTCCTCAAGAGAAATTGTTTCCCTTTGTGTTAATCTACAATACAGGTTTGATCACGTGTGCAGAGAAATGCGTGATGTGCTTGTTGGCATATCGTGCACATCTATTGCTCTGCTGCTCTGCAAGTGAACGAGTGATGTGGGTGCTCCGCACAGTCCAGCACTGTCTTCTCCACGTGGAAACGAGCAGGCAGCTGGTGCAGGATCTGCATCGCTGCTCAGACCACCTCTAGCATGTGGGGCCAGTTTCAAATTCTGCAGCCTTAAGTTGACTGCACTGTAACTTGCATCGCATTAATTACTACATCTCTTGCTACTGAGGCGACAAAGTGATGAAATCTGTCTTCAAATGAGAGAGTCAGCTTCAAGGCTAGATGAAAGAAGGCCAGAAATGAAGATGAAAGCACTCCTGCACAGTGATCCTGTATCATCATCCAACTCTTATTCACATCTCAACTATTGATCAAAGACTGGTTAAAGCATTTGGCAACACTGGCTGAATTATACAAGGATGAAAAATACATCTGGGTATCATCACCAGCCTCAAAACGCTGGAGTCCATCAAAAAAGAGGCAAAACGAATCCAGTGGAACTCCACAAAAACACAACTGCCAGGTAGAGAAGCAATTCCTCAAAAATGCCTTCCCAGATCTCTCACAGACAAGAAGGAAGGCAGGAGAGGCTGCCTACTCCCATAAGAAAACGCAATGTCACTTGTGATTAGTGGTACCACGGCTACAAGGCAGAGTTAGCACAGTAGGCATGACCTCCTCATGTGGATGCTATACTGCGTGACACTCCGAATGACAAGATTCAAAAAACTCTGAGGTGGACCAACAGTCAGACACCAATCTTATTACAACCTTTTCAACCCAGACTTGAAGGTCATCCATCGGACAGCTGTTGGCTGTAATTTTGGCACCATGTCTTTTTTATCCTTCGGTCTGGCAGTGCTGTAAACATACGCAGCTGATACACCTGCCAACATCATCCTTAACTATTCTCCACTGTCTTGTCACCTGCTTCCACCAAGAAGTGCTGGCACCTGCCATCCACTGGCTGTAAAGGTGTGCCAGTGTTTCGCTCCGGTTCCTAACTGAGTAATACCTGAGTTCAAATTCAAGCAGTTACAGCCTTTAAAGTGTCCTTGATTAAAGCGACAAGGAGTAGCAGGATGTCCATAAATTCAGGTGGGTCAGGTTGCCTAAGACATTTTTTGCAGCCCACAAAAATTCTTCAAACTGTAGCTCCTATTAATACAAAGGAAAACATGACCCTGGGCTTAAATAAATTCGAATTATTCTCCCTCCTTCTAATATTTGTCAGGTGACATATCTGTCAGTTAGATGTATCCACAGACTTCCTTTCTTTGAAAATGTATCTAATAGCTGATTAGAGCCACAGGAAGCTATGGCAGCTACAGCTACGAGCAGTATTACTTTCCTGCCGTACCCAGGTAATACCTCTATTCACTGGGATATGAAGGGTAACTCCAAGACTAAGCAAAAGCCAAGAAAATCTTATGAAGCAGTCAGGTGGCTGGATGCTATGCGCAACTGTCAAGCACACAGGAAGGAGAGAGGATAAAAGGTGTAATTTTAAAATGCTCCTCTGTCTAAGGACATAGATATGTGAAAAAAAAAATGTTGCTTTAAAAGTAAAGCTCTTCGCAGCAATACTAATAACAGTAAAGGCTTTTTTGTCTTATTTGTTCTAACAGTACACTCTAAGACTCTTTCTGGAAATGTTTCTCTCTTTGTACTCAAATGCCGAGCTGCTATTCATTACAGAAAATGCATGCTTAAATACATACCATTTCAAACAGAAAAATAGGAAAACACAATTTTTTGTGTGGTCACCTCTTAGCCACAACAAAGCCTCTCCTCTCCCACAAATTGTTCCCTCATTCTGCTCACTTCCTCTGGTGGGGGCCCCTCTGGCTGGCCACAAAAGACTGGAAACAGTGACCCGGGGCCCAGGCAGGAGGAATCTCAGCGCCTTGCCACGAAAGGCAGCTTTCAGAGGGAGGAAACTCACCCCTACACTAACACAAACCAGTAAGAATCTTCATCCTTCTCAGTATCTGTCCCAAAACGTTGCAGTGTCCACCTCGTCGGATAGAGGGCAGCGATGAGAGTTACCCCAGTACGTGCTGGAAGAGATGGGGTGAGAAGTCTCCTCCTCCGTGCACCTCTAGAGTTTGGAAAATCATCCTCACGCCTCTCGGCTGGCTCAGGGTCAGTAATTGCCCTCAGCTGTCCTGAGTTTTATGATGCAATACTCCTAAATTTTAAAATATTTTTTTTCACATCAAAATAGTAATAATAATAATAACTAATAGGACAGAATCCATAGCTTGGACGAATGCTACTAAGAAGCTGAGTTTGGAACCCTTCCAGGACAAGACACGTTTTTCCACAATGCAGACCTGTAACTGCTGTCACTATTAGATTACCCCAGTGCTATTTCCAAAGTATATTAAGTTCGATATGTTTGATCTGAACTAAAAATGCAAAGGTATGAAATGTTCTGTGTTGTGTTTACATCAGACACAACTTCGTGCACAAGATCTGACTGATTTTGCTTCCATTCCGCCTCCACTTTCCTTCCTGTTCCTCTCTCCACTTCTTCTCCTCCTCCTCCGCTTTCCCCGGGCTAATTGGCAGCAGCAAGGCTTCAAAGGAGACAGCAGCTTGGCTGTTCAGGTGCAGCCAGGTAGCAAAGAATAAACAGCTCCCGCTCCTGCTGCTTGCTTTTTGAAGCCACGCTGCAGCCAATTAGCTCAGAGAAAAGAGCGTGAGGAAGAAAGTGCGGGACTGGGAACAGAGGTATAATAGGAGAAGACTAAAAATATCACTCTTTGTACATCAGCCCTGTCATGGGTTAATTTGATACAATTGCACACGGCATGGCATAGCCGCCTGGTCTTGGATACTGATTTTCTCAATTTCCACAGCCTCAGTTCAAAGTGGTAATCACAGCTGTTCGTAGCGTATCAAATTAATCCAGAAAGTCATGCATAGTTCATAGATTGGCTGATTAAACAGGTTCCCTGCTTTCCAAATAAACACTGCAAGAGCTTCATAGTGCCCTTCCTCTGTCAGTGTGCCCTGCGTGTGTTTCTTGCTTGCTGACTGCAAATATTGAGGACCAGCTTCCATCACCTTCCCTGAGCGATGCTTCACTATGCAAACAGTTCTACGAAAATCAAGTCAACAACATGCATACAAAGGTGTTAATAAGAGAAAAGGGAATTTTCTCATTGGCTTGAATGTCTCATAAGCTTTGTAAATATCAAACCAGCAACACAACATGCTGCTGAGGCTGTTCACCAGCGTTGTTGAACAACGCTGTATACAAAACCAGGAGGTTGCCATCCTGAGCTCCAGAGAAGGTAAGCCAAACTTTGGCAAAAAGGTTCTGATTTATGCTTTTTGGATTAAATTGGGATGTGCAAGTTGAGATTTAATGAACTTTTGAACTACAACACCAAACAGTGTTAACTGAAGACAGTGTCCCCACTGCATATCCCAGAAGTTCAGTTCTCAAAATTATGCGCCATTTCCGAAAATGTGAGCCTCAGCTTGATTTCCACAGTACTGACTCTCATCCAAAAGCCTCAAATCATTTGCTCACATTGCTTCTCATATGATTCATATCTATCAACATCCTTGAAATGATGAGCTGTGAACAGGAGGAATGCCTCCAACCTGGTCTGCTAAGGGAGACGTAGATCACAGTAAGAAAAGGCTTAGTAAACACATAGTAAATGAACAGCAAATGCAAATGAGCAGCAGATCTACAGACAGCCGAACAGCCTGGAATTCACAGCCTTCGCTACGCGTTGTGTGACCACGTTCCTCTTTAGCCATTATCCTGAATGAAACAGAAGAAAGTTAGTTGACCTGGCCTCACGGTCTTTTGTCATGTCCTCATTAGCATTACCTTGCTGACAGGTTTTAAAGAAGATGGCGTTCTGAGGGGTCTGGAGAATGATATTGCCTTCTGAGTTCATTATTATCACATTCACTTCAAACGCAGCCACCCCGTCTTGTTTGCCAAGGCAAGGAAATCCAACCTGGACAACTTAAAGGAGAATAATAATAATATTTATATTTACATGCATATATATAAAAGCATACATTGAAATACTAAAAATAAAGATAAGAAGTGTTTACATTTAAGCTTTAGAGTACCACCACTGATGGATACCTGTAGGACAGAGATGGGCAGGTCACCTTGTTCACAGACAACTGCAGGGCTAGATGCCGGGCTCCTTTACTGTCAGGGATACAACAGTCTGCACCACAGACAGCAGACTTAAGACAAACACGCTTCTGCCTGCAGACAAGGCAATTACTTGTGGAGGTGTCTAAGGATACAATTTTCAAAACGACCAAAATGAGCCAGAAGCCTATATTTAATTTTCTAAGCTGCCTTGATCACTTCTGAGCCTCACTTTTACAGGCTCTCACATGACTTTTGCAAAAAAGATCTCACGCACTTCAGAAAAAAAGTTGCTTTGGGTATGTTTTGCTGTTTTGGATCTTGCAATTAATACTTTAATAAAATACCAACTTAAGGAAAGCTTCCTGCATAAAGTGCTGGCAGGGTGGTACTCTTAATAAATAAGATGGTGGGTGCAAATATTTAAAAAGAATACAGAGGTATCTCACTCCTACAGAACTTGTTAAGCGTGGCGATATTTGGAGATTGCCTTGCCAGGAAAAGTGTTCAAACACTTTTGAACTACAAAGAGTCCAAGTAAATAATTAAGGCCAGTAAATCTGGAGAATTTTAATGAGGAAGCAAGCCCAATACCTCAGAGCTCTGGAATGCTCCTCTCTGATGGTCACAACTGATCTCAAATAATCTTCAGATGAAATGATTGTCTCTTTTCTTCAAAATTGGCTCTTCCTAGCTCCTTTATAAATTAGATCCAGCTAATAGAAATTGTTTATTCATTTCTTCGAAGCTGGCCTGAGATTTCAGAACAAAATATTGAGCTAACAGCCCTACATTTGGGTTGTTTTAAATTGCTTGTTATAGCAAATGTTGTAAGTCACAATCAGGCAATTTTTGTTATTTGCTGTCTTGGTATAATACAGAATAATTTATTCCTGAAACACAGTCTGCTTCTGGTAAGTCCCATGGACTGTAAAGTCTGTTGCAGTTTTCATTATAAAGCAATTTCATTGCTGAAGCACTTTTACACTGATCTTTTAAAAGACCATTACAAAGAGCGTGTAACCAGGTGGTAAGAAGAAAACTCTTACAGTGGATAAAAAGCAGTTTAAATGCAGTGAACTTCTTAAACTGTGGTAACCTTCTCACAGCTCAAGTGCAGGAAATAATTCAGTGCTTGTATGAGGATGTGTGACTTAGCTGAACAAATCGCTGTGGGGAGGAAGATGCAGCAGAAGTTTAGTGACAGCAGTATAGTAATTCCTAGACTTCACTGCATCAGTAGCACACCCTCGATCTGCCCTAAGATTTGGCAGCAAATTATGTCAGCTTGTAGGTTTAAATGCCTAGGGCAAAGACCAGGCATACATCCCGACCAGGCTGAAATTGAAGCGGACAGGTCAGAAACCCCCTACTCCAGCTCTCCCCGAACTGGAAGTTCCCATATTTTTTAATTTGCCTTATGCTCAAACTTCTTGGCACACAAAAAAGCACTAAAAGACCCACCTGGCTGAGCCCTGTGGTGGTTCAGAGCTGAAATAAAGTCTCTTTTTATGCCTGTTTGAATAACGAAAAACACACAGCAACAGCACTATAGTCAACACGAAGCACAGAGCAAAAGTCCTTTGCATCCAGTCCCATGGCCATGAGCTCCTGTTGGCCACAGAAGAGCTGAGGATGCCTTTGGCAGGGCAAACTTCAGTTCTGGTCCCTGCTTGTCTAATTCAGCATGCAGTTTACATTTGCCCATCACTGGCTAAAAACAAGGGAGAGGGAATCACAGCTCAGGGCACGGTACCGCTAGCCATCGTCCCACCGCAGAAGTTCCCCTCTTGCACGTTTACACTTCTGCCTCCCCTGGAGTGCTTGCAGGAGGGAGGAAAATTTAACTGATTTCTCACTGCCGAGTGAGCGGAGATGATGCTGCACCCAGGGAAGGCGCCAGGCACACCAGCTCGCTTGGAGCCACCTGGGCACCAGCACGGCTCTGGTGTGGTGTTC
Source organism: Chauna torquata (assembly GCA_013399475.1). Classification (NCBI taxonomy): domain Eukaryota; kingdom Metazoa; phylum Chordata; class Aves; order Anseriformes; family Anhimidae; genus Chauna; species Chauna torquata. The sequence continues at coordinate 82,199 of VXAL01006394.1, forward strand.
AAAGTTAATCACTGCCACCATCAAAAACGCCTGACTTGGTTCTGAACTTGCTGACTCCAGTCTGAACCACTGGATCTTCATTGGCTTTACGCCGTGAAATGGGCAGCCAGTCTTTTCTCATTGGACAGATATCTACATTCTATAGTCAAGGATTCTCTCAAACATTTTTTTTTTTGCTAAGCTGAGTTGTCTTAGCTCTTCAGACTCTCACTGAAAGGCATCTTCTCCAGCCCTCTTATCATATATCAGTATTTATCCATGTGACTAGGTTCAACAACTCTAACCCACATAGCAATCCTGGGATTTGGGTATGGGGTTTTCTAAGGAGTCTAAGGAACCTGAGTGATTTAAATCTAATTTAAATTCAAGGAGAATTTGATTTATCATCTCAAAAAGGATAAACTGGATTAGAGAAAGTTGAGAGAAGGACAAGGCTGCATCCAGTGAGGAGCAACTGTGTAGGCTGGCAAAGAGAAGAATTAGGGGGGACATAACAGATACCTACAATGTCATGAATGGCCTGGAGGGGACTGACAGTATGGATTAGCTGTTTGGTGTCTCTACAGTAAAAGGACTAGCGTCCATCAGATGAAGCTGTCGCAGCCAGACTCAAAACAGGAGGGGGACCTTCACACAATGGGAGGCAAAGAACTTCTTGCCAAAGCAATTGGAGGTACCAGAAGTTTACACAGACTCAAGGACAGCCTGTACAAGTACGGGTAAGAGAGATTTGTAACCCACGTGGGGTTATGAAAAAGACAACAGGAAGCCCTCTGAGCTGAAGCTGGTCAGAAGTGAGGGTAAACAGAAGTATCACATAAGCTTGCCCTCTTTTTGCGCTTCCATAGGTCTTCTTGCGACCCTGTTGGCCATAAGACAAAATACAGACTAGATTGATCCTAAAGCACTAAAGCCAACCTTATGCTTTACTGGTGGTAGGCAAATATCCACAAAGAAGCTGTAAGAGTCCACTTATTGACGAGACCACTTGGTCCAACTACCTCTAAGATATCTACCTATTAATCCTCCCTCTTGCTTCCCACTCCCATGTCTAATACAGCTGTCTTTCTTCTTTTCTCTCTCCTGGGTTGTCTTTAGTGTAATCTTTTGAGCTAAAAGAGCTTTTTAAGAAATACCTTGCTACTGTTGATTTGTTATTAAATACAAGGTTGTGACTGATTTTTTTCTGACCTCCATGTGTTTAGGAAAATGATTTGCTAATGCAACAGATTCGGCCGAACTAGACTAGATTTGTCAGAACAGTTTTGCAAACACATACATCTTCAAAGTAAATACAAAGTAGCAAGCATTCACTATTTTTATAGCATGTATTTATTTAAGGCTACTTAGTTAATTTAGGCCAGCTAGTCTGCAGCACAGAAACATCCTCTAGCGTCACACTAGTGGCTCACTGTTAAATACTGTACATGCTTGAAATACTGTATGTGTACTTATTATCAATTGCTGTTAAATGCCAGATGCACTATGATGCCAAATAGGACTTAAATACAGCTGATATATACTAAATACACTGGTGCACTGCACACTGTCTGCATAAAAAAACGACACGGATGTACCCGTATTAGTCTTGGAATTGAGCTACCAGCACCACAGACAAGGTACGTCCATTTTGGTTTTAATCAGACCTCCCATCATGACAATTACCAGACCTTCTTCTGGAACTATGAGATCTCATCTCTGGCCTCCCTGCATTTGTAGATTAGATGTTTTCCTAAACACAGTCAGACGGGGTCATTTTGATCTAGCTTTTCTAGATAGTTAAAAATTAAAGGAGAAACTAGTTTATATTAGAGGATACTGAGTGCAGAGCCTTTCACGTTTCTCACCTGCTTTATATGGAGATGGAAATAAACTTAATGCTTAACACGAAATTCGTGACTTCTTGGTTACTTTTAGAGTAAATGTCTGTATTTGCAAATTTATTGAGCTTACAATCAGTTAAATTGCAGCAATTATGGTATGAATATTATAGCACTCTTTGCTCAAACCCATTTTTGACACCACTCATTCAACCCACAGCACATGGAGAGAGCAATCATTAATGTTAAATGCCAGGTGCCCCAGCAAAAACTGTGCTGCAACATTGCTTCAGTGCCATTCTACTATAAGCTGAAAATGAAAGATATCAAACACAAACTTCCAGAATGTGCACAGTAAAAAAAGAGAAGAGAAAGACCAGTCAAAGATGTAAACATGTATATTAGTGCTTCACTTTGCTCCACCTGCAGCCTCATCTGGCTCTTGATCTGTTTCTTACTTTCCCATTTCTTTCCCATATGGTCCTGGGTTGGCTAAGGCAGATCACAAAACCATACCCTAAGACACTGCCATCATCCAGACGTACATTTCGGCCTTTCTGCCAGGGATTGCTGCTCCCATGTATTAGCTGAGGAGCAGATCGTGCAGACTGTTACTCACCTGCTTCAGAGCACAGTCAGGTGGGTTAGGTGACCTCTCGTGGACGGCCGTTTTACCCAGCCCAGCTCACCGTGCACTGCGGTGCTTCTGGAGCACTCACGACAGCCTGGGCTCAGCCTCTGCTGCGGAGCTACTAGCTCCAGGGGAGGACTGAGAGCGCACAGCCGAGGGAAAAGTGGTAAACGCTAAGATCCTAAACCAGAACTCGTGCTTTTTGAGCCTGAATGCCCGATGACAGCAGCTGATGCCAACTGCAAGTAAAATTCCCTCAAACTGCAGCCTCTGAGAAACAGAAATAATTGGTTAACTATTCCTTATAACAATCAAAGATTTTTGTTTTCCAAAAGTTGCACAACTTAAACAATAATAAAGTTTCACATACATGTATTTTATCCAAAAATTTTGCACAAATTTCTGCTGATCTATCTACATATAAAAGCTTCATGTGACTTGGCTCAGACAAAATATGTTGCTGTAGTGAGGCAAGGCACTCACAAACTGTTCAGTGTCAAGCACTTTGACAAGCATTTCTTTAGCAATAAAATTCAAACCTTCAATTCAAAATAAGACAGACTTTACTGGCTGTAGGATATTTTTTTCAGGGATACAATTTATAATATCAACAGCACAAACCTGATGCTTTATGAGGAACTGTTCCAAGCAGAGGGATGTTTATAGTTGGATCAGCCATTATGCCTTTATCCAAAGAGCGCAACGACAGGAATTCATAGAAGTACTCAGCCTACGAAAAAATACATGAGAAATTGATGTGTATTTTAATTGCATTCATGGAAGAAACTATTTAGCATGTAAGCTACAGCAGAAAAATGCTACACTTCTGATTATGCCATTCACTGGATTTGTTTCTATTATTTCCCTGATTGCTTCTTTACCTAAGCATAATTTTCAGATCATTTCCTCTTATTTCAGAAGTTGCAAGTGACCATACATTAATCAGCATACTTGGATAACAGCAAGAAAAATAGCATGCATACAGTGCACTAATGGTATACAGAGAATACACTTTTTACAACCCACACCATTCTTCTGACCACAAAAAAAAAATTATGAATGCTAGGCTAATTCTTAGACCTGTTTTTTGGGGGCAGAATCTTCCTGGAACTGGCTGGTGAGCCTGGACTACCTGCCTGCACCGTGAGCACACCTGAAAGGACATACCCACGTGCATGATGCAACTGTGGCGTGAGAATATCCCAGCTTGCTTTTGGCTGGTCTGCACTGCACACTGCGTTGCCTTGGGGACACAGTCAGTGCCGAGCGATGAATAGCCACGTTCCTGGAGTGCCACGCTGGGACACACATCTCGCTTACAGCTCTGACACCGCCTTGTTCACCCTCAGATCATTGACTTGTTCCAAGGGTGCAGCTGAGAGCTCTCCTACAAAGTTGGCTTCATGTCACTCACTATTAACCCCAACATAAACGATTTGTCTCGGCTTTCCCCAAAAGGCATTGGCATGATTGAAAAACTACTTTCCACCACCTTTATGCTACTCCCTAAATATGCCTGCATGATTGCACAGATTGTCATCTTTGGCACTTCTTTCCATGGGACCTGGCCTCTCTGTTGAGTCACCTGCTCAGTCGTTCTTCATATTTGATGCAAAGTGGGATTCCTCTTGCCTAGTGTCATATGTCTGCAGTGTAGATGTACACACTGTGCGTGCATCTTAGCAAGTCACTTGAGGCTTCCACTGCTGTTAATGCAGATGGGCTTTCCTAAGGCACAGCTGCAGGTGCACAGAGCAAGTGGAAATGAACCTTTTCCCTAAAGTCTGGCCTCTCTTTCACCCTGAAGCGTGTAAGGGATTATAGGCAGTTTTAGCTGCTGCTCTTAGAAAAGTACTTGAGGCCTTAGCATGGGCACTGGCAAAAATGTATTTTCATACGGCAGCTCACTGATAGTATACAGTGTTGTTAAATCTGCTTTTTATCTGGCATTGTGAAGTAAAGAGAGATCTAGGCCAAAAGTTTATTAGAACTTTGGGCTGATAAATGGCAGTTAGTTCATGTCTATGAGATGGCAGTCAATGTCCTCAGCCAGAAGACTGCCCTTTTTGTCTCGTAATAACCAGTTTCCCTAATATAGGAAAGAAACAGACTTACTGGAGTGAGACCAGTGAACAGCCACAAAGGTGACTAAGGGGCTGGAGCATCTGACATACAGGGAGAGGCTGAGAGAGCTGGGACTGTTCAGCCTGGAGAGGAGAACGGTCAGGTGGATCTTATCCATGTGTATGTGTACCTGACAGGGGTAGTAAAGACAGAAGCAGGCTCTTCTCAGTGGAGCCCAGTGACAGGACAAGAGGCAATGGTCTCAGTGTGGGAAATTTCATCTGAACATCAGGAAATACTTTTTTTTTTTCTGTGGGGGGGGGTGAACTGTCACACGTTTCCTTTAGAGGGTGTGGAGACTCCATCTGTGCAGATATTCGAAACCCAACTGGCATGGTCATGGGCAACCTGCTCTAGGTGACCCTGTTTGAGCAGGTAGGTAGACTGTCTGATCTCAAAATCATCCTCAGTCCTTCTGTGATTCTGTGCCAACTTGAGCAGAAGCCCTGTCAGTGTGTGAGACACCATGCCCCTTGAGCTCCTGGTGGTACCAGCAAAGCTCTCCAAAGCTGCGTAGTATTTGTAGGTTGTTATGAAATTCCTAATCAGCCCTGGCAGCACATCCACTCACTCAGTGGGAACAGCAAAGAGACCTCAAACAGTGTACAGGGGCTGCACTCTGTGTCTTCACACCAGACAGTGTCTTCAGAGGGTGCTGTGTAGGCATGGAGACCTCAGAGGAGGACTCGCAAAACAACAGTAGGGAAGGATGTCATGAAAGTTGTTGAGGGTGGGTTAGGCACATGGAGCATATGTGGGAGGGAGAGGGGACATGGAGAGAAGTAGTAAAATAGGAGATGAAAATTGAAGTCTGGGGTAATATTCAAAAGGCTGCTTTTAATTAAAAAAATTTTTTTCCAATGCATTATACCATGCCAAAATATGAAAATGAGCCATAAAGTCTTAGATTGTGAACATTTTTGTTTTCAAATAAAACTTTGGTTCAGAAAAATAATTATATGTCTCCACACATCTATAGAATACTACAATGACTGAGTCAATGCTGTACTGTCTGTTTCTCATTGGTTAGCTTTGATGTGTGGTTATATCTAAACCAGGTCATAATGGGCTGGGATATTAAAACATTATGTTCTTACTATTCTAGTAAACAACAACTGGTAACTAAACCAAATAGCTCCACTCCCATGTTTCCACTCTAGCTGAGCTGCTGCAGCAGGTCAGCTTGTGAGCCAAAGCCCTGATGTGTAGGAAAGGAACTGGAATTCCATTTTCTGGAGTCAAAATGATGCCTGAGGACAAAGACAAAAAGAAAGTTCACTGTGGGAAAGGGGACTGATTGCGCCATGAGTCACAGTCTTTACTACTACCTTTCAAGGAAGGAACCTTTTTAACCAGAATAGAGGAGTAGCAGTGACTAATGCCCTAGGCAGGAGATAAGTTCTGCTTACACATTAAAAAGATGGGAAGTGATGCTGCACAAGCAACAGGCTCAGAGGTAAAACCACTCTTTGCACTGGGGAAAGATACCTGCTGTCATCATTTCTGTACAAGGTCCATACATCTGCCGAGTTTACAAACACTGATCTTCTTGAAATGACATTATCTAAGAAGTCCTGAAACACATCAGGTAGACCCAGCCAGTATGATTCCAAAATTATGAAGCCATGTGCTACAGAGTATATTTGCAAATCATTTGTGCTGGACTGAGTTGGTTAAATTTTTACTCAAAAATACCATACGAAACCAGTCTAGAGAGGCTGCACAGTGAAGGAGAGTAGTTTAACTCCTCAAACCTGTCAATCTGAGGTTTGGCTGCCATAAATCCTATCAGTTTGGAAGCAATCTGTCTCGACACAATCTCCACATCCACTCTCCAGTATTGTCCTGGTGTAATTTGAGTTGATTGCCAATTAACTTGCATTAATCATCATGACTGAAAAGCAAACAACACGTTCTCAGCAAATATTTACCATGCTTCAGCCTAGCATGAAATTTAGTCATGATGGTTAATTGAAGAGAGAGGCCTGTGCAATTAAAATCCGGAACTTTCGGTATTGTACAGTGACTACCACAATTCATACTGTAAGTGGTCATTGTGAGTGACCTGGTAGTGCAAACAAAATTTTTTTTTTTATATTGCTGAGAGATAATGGGGAAAAAACGCAGTCTATAATCCATTTTCCTTTAAAGAAATATTCTTGTGACTTTGTTTTTGAAGCCAGCCTATGTACTGTCTGGTATTTGAGGGGGGAAATTTGGTACTGAAGCTAAATCTTAGAGAAATGGTGTTACCAGAGGTGATGGAGGAAATGGGGTTTGTGATAACGTGTTCATCTTTGATAATTGCACAGTGTACACGAGCGGGAGACTTTTTGGTTTTGGCTTGACTTCAGTATGCACCCGAGGAAGAATACTCCTTCCCTGTATGTGAACACTTTGTCTGGGACCCTCAGAACCTGAGGGAAGGTCCCCTGCAGACCTTGTGTGAGCAGTCTGGGGACTTGGTGCCTCGAGGCAGCAGGCAGCCCCACATGGCTACCATGCACCCATTCCCCATGTGGGCAAAGCCCTCAGCAAAGGCAGGAAATTTCATTTTAGGCAAACAATTCCATGGTCAGGATTAACTTTTATGGACTTTAAGTGGACTTTTTCTATAAATCGGAGGAATTTAAAAGGTTATAAATATAACGAAGCCCTCTAACAAGTGTGGTAGTGAACATCTGTCGGCAGTTTGGTTTTACACTTAAAATTCCTACAGAGTTCCCTTCTTCAGGCAAGATATACTGCGTTACAGTTTTCTCATCGCTTAAATGCCATGTTGTGCCTGCTTTGTTTTTGTTTCGTATTTAATCAAAGCATTCACAGGAATGTGCTTTACATGTTCTCCATTTTACTTGAAGGATGTAGGATTAGAAGTAATGGTAGTACCTTAAAGTGAAGCAGAGTAGCTTAAACTGCTGAATGTCACAGCTCAATAGCCTAATGAAATCCGTAGCCTTTCTAACGAAGAAAAGAGGTGTGTTAGCTTCGCAAGTAGATGTAAGAAATGAACCATATTTCCTTCTCATTACTTTAAAGAGATCGTTGCTGAGCATTCTGTTCTGCTGTGAATTAAATGGCAAATATCCTCCAACATCATCTCATTCTAAAAGTTCCCTGATCCTTGGATATTTCTAGCTATGCACACCCTAGAAGATCCTAGCATGCATTATACACAGCAGATGCTCACAGCTGCATGTGCCATAAATAAAATCACAAAGTGAGGCAATGTATTTGTTTGTTAGATGTTTACAGCATGGACCATTGCTTCTCCAAGATATTAACAACATTAGGTCAGAGAAGTGGGTCGTCTATGTTCCAAAGATGAAACATGAAGCAAAATAAGATGCATTTCAACAAAGAGGGGAGGCCTCAGCTGCACTGCATATACCGGGCTATTGAAGGAGTTTGGCCAGAGTATGAGTATGTCTGTAGCACATTTTATTATTGCAATGCAGTCTAGACTCTGCTTTAATGAACAACATAATGATCCCTCCTTAGACAGCAGATAATAAACCGTCTGCCTACAAGGTTTTGTTTTTCTGCCAGAGAAAGCAGCTCAGCCTTACCTGCTAATTGGTCCCCTCCCAGAATGTGGAAAGCGTTTTTTGCACCTCAGAGTGACACTCAAAGATACCTGCCACAAGCCTCATGAGGTAGTCCCAAGGTGGGAAGCACACTTAACGTTGCTGAGAAAGTGATATGCAGCCCGCACAGAAATGCTGACTGAGAAAACCAATTTACACAGAAGACAGGATAACCTTAATCTCAGTCAACTGCCAGTTTTCCATTTGGGGTAAAGTGCTGTACAGCTGCTAAGGGTATGGGAATTAACTGAAGCAGCAGAATTAACAAAAAGAGAGATGCACGCGAAAGCGAAATAGAAATATTTTTGTGTTTCCGAAAAAGAAAGACAGGAATTAGAATTTGGCAAACTATTTCAAAGAAAAATACAATATGTTACAGTGTTAATTACACAATGATGTGCTAAAATGCACAGCAGTCTGTCTTAAGCCTTCTTTCCTCATGTTAAGAAAACTGTGGAGGACTGAGGAAAATCCATGCATGAGGACAAAACTTTTTTTAACAGAGTGAATCCCTACATGCAACTTTCAACAATAACCACTTGTGGTTGTAATGGTTTCGTATTTTATTAGAAGAATGGTACAAACACTCTCTGAATTTGTCCATGGAAGATAATTAACTAGTGCTTAATGTCTCCTGTGGCATGTCATTGTGGATGGCAGATCAGATCCTTCAAGGGAATGATTTAGAAAGCCGTCAAATAAATATTTCCTCATTACTATCAAAAGGAGCTCCAAATTTTGGAAGATGATGCCACAAGGTTCCAGGAATGCTTTGTGCAGGAGAGAAGGACAGAAATCTTTGCAGAACATATCAGCCTTTCATCCAAGAAATGAGAAAAAGAATTTCTTTAAAGTTAATATTATGAAGAAATTGATGTCAAAAAGCTTGGTGAGGCCACAAAGTAATGGATTTAGATTACATTTAGTAATTAAGTTTCTGGCTGTTGTCTGCTCTTTGGAAGACATGGGAAACAGGGTGAATACTTGGTCGTTTTGAGCTGATATTTTGTCTTGTTAGACCTTGAGCTCTGGAAGTGTTCTAGCATTTGAAGAGCTTATTTGAAACCCACCTGAGAAGCTGGGTTCGCAGAAAGAGTGGGGTTCTAGTGGGACACCAGTGAAAATGAAAAACCCAAATACCCGAGCAGAGCATTAACTTTGAAACTCATCCTCGCGCGCAGCAAAAGCAGGCTGCCTGAAACACATTGCCAAAGAAACACCTATTGCGTGCTCCTGGCCATTGCTGGTCTGCTAATGAAAACACAGCTTTGGTGTAGATCTGATCCAATTCCTTGATGCAGGAACAGCAAGGGGGCAGAGGCTCAGAATGCAGGGAAGATGTTCCCCAAGGCTGATGCCTTGGAAAGAAGCACACAGATGAACAGATCCACAGCAATTTCCGAGTAAGTACAAGTACACTGCTACAAAGGCAAGCGGCATGCAGGATTTCTTAGAAAACAAAGTCACAACAAATTGACAGCAACTGATTGAGGAAAGACTTGGAGTTTCTTACTCCTTCTCTATCTTGCTTTATTCAGAAATATAAGAGAAAGCAAGAAAGTACAACTCCCCTTGTTTAGTTCTCTTGTTTAACCGTAACTTATTTTATTCCTGCTTCACTAGTGTTACTTGCTAAAAGAATTAAGCTAAAAGGAGACAAAATCATTAAGGTTTTGATAAATATGCACTAATTACGTCTTGAAAGTCTCTAGCAAGGAATGATATTTCTCAGCATGAACCAAGCTGGAATGCATACATGGTACACAAGTGCCCTTTAAAGTGTTTTCTCCTATGTCTTACAGATGAAAACTAGATCTCTCTGCCTGGGGAAGGGGAGAGATGCAAGCAGTACACCGAAAAAGGAAGTAGTATTCAGAGTTCAGATTAAAAAAAAGTAAAAGATACACAAGTCTACGTTTTTCTTCAAATATTTGGTGAAACACAATGTTCTGGTATCCAGAGAGTTGGTAAAAGCTCTTCTGCTGAAAAGATATTTCTTGTTCTGGCACAACAAGGGCTAATTCATTCTTTTGTCATTCAGCAAAAGCTCAGTGCTGTCTCCAGTGGAGATTTCATGATCAGGGATGTTCAAAATGCCAATTTCTTAAGGCTAATAAAAAACATGAAAATTATCACTGCTCCTTAGAGAAAAAAAAAAAAAACAACAAACTAATCTAATCACATTAGTTCCTAACAGAACAATGCTGCATAGGTCTGCTACCTGCACCTGTAATGCATCTATGCAGATCTACATACATTGAGATTAAACTGTGAGGTTATTTTCCTCCCCTTGCAGCTTGAAAAATAAATGAAAACCTGAGCTGGCTGGTCCTAGGCGTGCATTTTTATATATATTACAGACTGTTTGCAGTTTCAGGCTCTGGACAGATTTGTTTGTAATTAATAAATTAGCCTAATTCTTCTCACAGAATGTAAAATAATTTCAATAAAACCTCTACAATTAGGGAAATGATTGTGCTAACAAGTATTTAGACTAGTCATGATGGAGATCTGAGCAAATGCTACATTTAATTAAACAGAATCTTTTTTAATAGCACAAATGTAAACCTCAAAGATGGTGGCTCATCTGATGTGATGAGAGAAAGTTCACAGCCGAAGAATAGGCTAATCCACCTCTCGTATGGTGGTAAACATGGATAATGCACACAGATTCATTTTGGCCGTGCTTCAAACTTCCAACCGTTTGTTCTTAAGCCTCCCAGGACAGCTTTGAAGTGGAGGATAAAGCTCCTCTAGCACACCATTACCAAAGAACAACCTCCTGATTATGATCTCATGAAAGTGTAATCAATAACTTACACAAGTTAAAAGCGTGGCAAACAGCAAAGGTCACGTAATTGGACCTTTATTGAGTCCATGTGTTTCACTCTTGGCTTTAACTGGCACTCCCGTATCATAAATATCTCTCCTAAAATGTAAGCAATGGACTTTCTCAAAAATTGTGAAATCTCACGGCAGCTTCTGTCAGACTGGAGTCCTTCTAGAGTCTCAAAGGGTGATGCTTCCACTAGTGAGAACCTAAGTGAAAGAATGGACTCTGCTGACTTTCTCTTCACTGGTTTGCTAACAGTCATACCCCAGAAAGGTACTGAGTCCTGAATTTAACTGTGACACATGGACTGCACTGCAGAAGAGTTCTCTGCACTTGGTATCATTTTATTGAATTTCACCAAAAGGGTTTGGGTTTTTTTGTTTTTTTTTTTTTAGAAACCCACTCATCAAAAATGTCTTCCTTCTGTCTGTCCCCAGCCACTGTTAGCATATCAGTCCTTTTCTACTCATCAAGACCCGTCCTTTTTGCTTTCTCTTTTTTATTGTCACAATCTTTCTTTAGAGGGGATTCAGATGATGAACCTCAGTGAAGTACCATGCTGTTTTTCCTTTTTTCTCATTCTGCTATGGTCCCTTTCTTTAACGGGATTAAGAGGTGGTCCTGGCACTTTCTAGGTTGAGAGTTTTGTGCAGATAAACTTGGGAAAAATAAAAGTAATGTTCTGATTGTAAGCAGTGCTGCCATGACCAGGGAAATCCTTCACTAGGGGAATATAAAAAAAAATTGGGAAGTACTATATTAGTCAGGATAAAGTTGAGCTTCCAGTCAAAACCTTCACATGAACTTGCAGGAGTAAGTCCTATTCAGGAAAGTATGAAGTTTATCTTGTGAAAGCTACATCCTTCTAGGTGTTTTTATTCCGGATAATGTGACCTATAATCTAAGGGTATGAATCCTGACAGGGAGGGCCAGCAGCTGAAAGTTTACCTGGAGAATGTTTTGCAGAGGCCCTAACCTCATTTTTGTTAGAGCAAAAGCTGGTGGGACAGTTCAGCTTCAGACAGGAATCTAGGAATATGTCAGATGTGTGGACCAGCCCAAGACCAAATTTACCTCTGATGAGAAACTAAAGGGAATCTAGTGACAGCAGAGTTCTGTACTTGAATTTCTGCCTGTTAGAAGAGGCTGGAGGTTTAGGAGTTGTTTCCTTGGTTTGATTTGGTCATTTTCTGCAGCTTGCACTACTAGGACACAGTGCAGCACCAGGGCTGCTCAAGACAGCCTAAAGCTGTGCTGCTGCAGTCCCACCCTCATCACACGTGGCCGTGTGATGACCTACCCAAGGCAGACAAGCTGAAAATTAATCACTTCTTTCTGTGGGGTAAGTCTTCAGCCAGACCAGCTTCCTGAGTGTCCACATCTGCACCGGCACAAGAATGAGAATGGAAATGTGTGGCCGGGAATGGGAAAGAAGATGGGATGGTGTCAGCTGCTGGCCTGGCTGAAGCTGCTGTGGAACCACGCTGGAAGTGAGGCAAAGTGTTCTCTTGTCATTGGCAGACGTCAAATATTCTCACCACACCCTCGGACTTATTATCCTGGAGTGGGGAAAAGACTAAGCTGAGAACCATCAGCTAGAAGGCAGTTTCGCCAACCCAGTGCTGAAACCAACAGAACATGCCCCTCCGATAGGACATGCACATTCCTGATGGTATTGCAAGAGCCATCGAGTAGACAAGATGAAAAAATGAACAATCATTGCACACGATTCTACCCTCAGAAATGTGATCTTGCTATATTCATCAAGGTTAAACACTGGGAATAATTCAAGTTGACTCATGTTTGTCATGCTTTTAAGCTTGAGGCAGGTTTAAGCACCAGGTTTCTTTGGGGCAGCACCGGATTACGAAGACGTTCCTGAAATGCAATCAGGGAGCCATACTCTTCAAGTGGAATACAGCATACCTCTCAGCAAAGAGAGAAACTCGCCAGGTACTGCCCTTCTGCCTGTGGCACGCCACTGAGGTGTGCCGCGCAGATGAACTGAGGCCGGGTTGCGCACCTGCTTTCAAGTGGCTGTCTCATCACAGCTTAGGAAAACGTCGCACGGAGAGTCACAGAAGGCAGTGGACAAGCATGCCGTACCAGGAGGCTTTCGTGACCATGCAGGGTACGACCTGTCTCAGCTGCTTTGGTGCACAGGCGAGGGGCACGCAGCGGGACGTGCCACGGGAGGGCGAGCACAGCGCGGCCGCCCGGCTGCCGGCGCGCGGTTTATGGATCATGCGAGCTGCCTCAGGCCTTTAGGGCTCTGAGGAACGAAGCTCTTTTTCGGTTTTGTTTTGTTTTGTTTTGTTTTTTTCCTTTAAGGAAACAGAGGAAATGCTTTACCAAAACTACTTGTGTTAATAATAATAAAAAAAAAAGTTTAGAGAATTCTTTTAGTATCCAGTTAAACAGTCGAAATTCAGGAAATGCCAGTGAATAATGCCGTATGTACAAACTTAACTCTGCCTCCTTACTTTCACAGGACACTAAAACCTCATTAAGTATATCATCCCATACTAGTTCTCAATTACGACATGTAACATTGTGCAGCTTCTTCTATAACCGGGAATCTTATAAAGCCAAAGAACTGGTGCTGAAGTCCTGCAGGTTTCCTCAGAGCAAGTGGCTGTTATAAATGCTGAGCAGCCTTTGAAAATCCAGCCCATTAAGTCAACCGGATACATTAACATACACAGTAAACCGCACAGTTGCAAGCTGTGCAGTACAAGACATGCAGAGGTCTAGGGAAAATACGCTTGCACATAAAGGCCAGCTACCTTAATTAACAGCTTGTTGCTGTAACCTTTCAGTTGTATCTAACAAACTGAGATGCATATGAATTAGAGGTGGCAGAAACTGGAATGCCGCAACTTGCTGAACACAAGATTCATTAGAAATGTTTTTTTGGGAATATGTGTATAGAAGAAAACTCTCGAACCCAAACCATGTTGGTCATATGCAAACACCCACGCACATTTTCAAATGCAGATTTTTAAAGTAGTAGAAATCTGTTTTCAGAAAAATGGTGGTTTAACTGTAGGCTATTAACGTACTCTAAAGGACAACAGGTGAACAGCGCAGCTCAGTGAGAAGGCATATTTTCCATGTCGTACTGAAAGATATGTTTAGTTAATAATTGAGTTTTCAATGGGTGGGTTGTACACATTTTAATGCAAGGCTTTTTGCTTTTACAAAGGAATGTCTTCAAATATTTCTATGCATTGAGAGTGGTCAGTAGCTCATCTTGTGCTTGCCAGAAATGTAACTTAGACTTTACCATAATTTAAGCACACCACTACTAGACCTTCTGGCTTCTGCAATAATAACGTGTGAAACAGTGTTGTAAACTCTCATAATCCAGTATCAGTTCAATAAATCCTGCTCAGACTATATGAAAAACTCCAGCCCTCCTTTCCCTGTCTCACCATGCTTAGGGAAACCTCCCTGGACTGGCTGCTTCCTCCACTTCCCATCTCCTGGGGAGGAATAACCAGACACAGCCCGTGTAGGAGACTCATGCAACTCTCTCCTCAGAGCAGAGAGGATTAGTTTTGGGATCTTCTTCTGTTTTGATGAGAGTGATTATAAAAGAACCAGAGAGGGAAGAATCTCACAATATCATTTCCACAGATGGGCAACAGTTCTCCCTTTCTTTCCATCACTCACAAAACTTGCTCTCTGCTTCCCACTCTTCAGGAGCCCTCTGGCCTGGGGAAGAACCTGGGTACACCCTGTCCCCTGCTCTAAACCAAGCAGGGGGCAAAGACCGTACTGCTGTTATCCCAGTCTTTGTCAACAGGGACAAGGAACACGTATAAAACCAGAGACGGAAATTTCTGTTTGAGACATTAGGGATGGGGAGAGGTAGAGAAACAGATTTCATGAGAACTTGCAGACGCTTCAAGCTCAATGCCTCCAGGTAACCATGCACCCTGCCAGCAAACTTTAGGATTCCTCATCCTTTTAAATATTTCCCCATTAACTTAACTGAATGAACTTACTTATACTAATTAATTATATTTTACAGGATGAGAAAACCTTACTTTTGGATGAAAAAAAGCTCTTATATAAACAAGTTAAATGCTTAGAAATGTTTTAAACATTGGAATTCCAGTGTGAGGTTTCAATTAATTGCTGTCTGAACAAACCACAGGAACAGTGGCAGCAAGGCACCAACTATATAAATGATGGAGCTTACCTGACTGCAAATGTTTGGCAACACAATTTAAAAGGGTCCATTAAGTAAACAGGATATTCATACTGATATGATTCAAATATGAACTCTGTCAGTGGGCAGGATAACGCGCAGACTTTATCCCATCAAAAGAATGCTGTCGCTGCATCAAGTAAAGTAGTGAAACCCCAGTGGTTCCTGATGGGATGAAGGCCTCTGATTTCTGTGTGGGAGGGACAGCGTAAGCTTCTCCACCTTGTACCTACCACCAGCACATCACAGCTCTGACTAGAAGGGAACAATGTGCTGGGTCATAAGCTTTCAGCTGTGCTCTTTTGCCAATACAGAAATCTGATCAGGCCTACTCAATCTGAATAGATGTTCCTGTGCAAAACTAAAAGGAAGGAGGGGAAAAAAAAAAAAAGCACAAAAACAAAATCAAACAAGGTAATGACCAACATGCCCAGCTGCTAAATTATTTCCCAGCTCTTAATATGGCTATGCATTTCATTTGTTGCTTGTGATTACAGGTCCAGATAACTGTATTTCACCTCTCCTTTCTCTCTGACAGACCCTGGCGTGCTCTGCGTGCAACCTGTCTGTTCTCCCTGAAGGTCCCTGCCTTGAATCCTGCAGGCACGTAGCTGCTTGCAGCTACTCAATGTACACGTAGCTTCACTACGAAAAAATAAATTTCGTTCAACCTGGTCCCTCAGATGGACTCTGTTTCAACAGTTCAATTTATTTCCCAGAACCTCTGCAAGAAAGAGAACTGGCTAAGGCTCAAACTCGGAAAAATGAGAGCAGTGTTTACTGAAGTTTAAAAGGAACAGACTGAAGGTGGTACTTGTACTCCTTACTGAAGCGGCTCAGTGGACTTGACTATTTGCCTATGTGGTTTTTAGCCTCAGATTCCCATTGACTATATCAATATTCACGCATTTACAAGCTCAGAGCAAGCAGAAAACATTGCAGGTGCAGCCTGCCTTCTCCTGCTCGTCAAGATTGTGATCCCCCCATGTCTTCCTCATGAAAATTGGTACATAATCACAGCACTGAAAGCTCTAAACTGGTTCTCTGTTCTGATGGCCAGGATGGTCTAAGGGCCTGCCCTCTCCTCCTCTGGCCAGCCATCGCTGCAAAGGCTGTCTCTGCTGCTCTTGCTACTGGTTTTTCTGCTTGAGCACTCGGACCTGGTGACAGGTCTTCTCATTAGTGGGCTGCTGTTTGGGGAATTTGTTTTCCCTGGTGCTCAGCCAAAACCTGACGTTGGGAGATTGCCAGGTTTGATGTCAGGCATATTTATTTCCTTTAGCATCGGTTGGGTTTAGCTAGCTGTTTATCCAGGCTAAGGGGTAACTTCAGAGGATTTGTGGGACCAGTTCTGAAAGGCATGTTTGGTCTTTAAGTTATTGATTGAAGTATTTGGCAGTGATGGCAGCAGGTGATGGAGCAGCTGGAAGGTAATTGCCCACTTCTCCTTGGATGGCCAAACAAGCTGGATTCCACCAGTTGGTTACAAAACAAAGCACAATTTCATACATAGATGGAAAAAAAAAAAAATCAGTGTTTTTCTTGTTTGGTTGAAACAAATCCACCCCAAATCTTTGTAAGCCTGTACTAAGGCATTTCTATCCCACAAGTGTCTCTTGTCCAAGTCAGACAGACTTGTCAGACTAACTCCTCCTCAGCATTTCTGTATAGCTAAGTGGTCTCTTAATGGATTTTAAATAAGCACATACTATGGTAGATTTCAGGTATCATGGATGGCATAAATTCTTCTCAGTGCCTCCATACAACAGTATCTCTGTCTTTGCTTCATTTGTAATACTTTTTGAGGCAGATTTTGGATTGCTGCTTTGCTGTGGTTGTACAAGCCAGTCCCAGTTTTGTGTTAGCACTTGGCCCATTTTGTGTTAATTACTGGCTTGGTGGATGAGGGGAGAGCAGTGGATTTTGTTTATCTTGACTTTAGGAAGGCTTTCAACAGAGTTTCCCACAACATTCTCATAGAAGAAGTGAAAAAGTAGAATATATGTAAGTGGACAGCGAGGTGGATTGCTGCATCGCCTGGCTCAGTGGGTTTTGATCAGCAGCTTGAAGTCCACCTGGAGACCAGTCAATAGTGGTGTACCTCAGAGGTTCATCCTTGGTCCCATACTGTTCAACATCTTCATTAATGACCAGTACCTTGTGACCCTGAGTGCACCCTCAGCAAGTTTGCAGATGACACAAAACTGGGAGGAGTGAGTTGCATGCCAGACTGATGCGCTCCATTCAGGACATCGATAGGCTGGAGAAATGGGCTGACAGGAATCTCACGAAGTTCAACAAGGGGAAGTGCAAAGTCCTGCACCTGGGGAGGAACAACCCCATGCACCAGTACAGGCTGGGGGCTAACCAGCTGCAAAACAGTTTGCTAGAAAAGGACCTGGGGGTCCTCATGGACATCAAGATGTCCACGAGCCAGCAACCTTGTGTGCGCCCTTGTGGCAAAGAAGGCCTACAGCTTCCTGGGCTGCATTAGGAAGACTGCTGCCAGCAAGTCAGGGTCGGGGAGGTGATTCTTCTCCTCTGCTCAGTCCTGGTGAGACACATCTGGAGTGCTGGGTCCAGGTCTGTGCTCCCCAGTACAAGACAGGCATGGACATACTGGAGATAGTCCAGCAAAGGGGCATGAAGGGATGGGAATATGCCCTGCGGAAGTTTGAAGACATAGCTGTTTTTTCCTAATTTAGCTCTTTCTTCTGTAAAGCAAGTGTAAGGAAAGAGGTGACTCTTCATCAGGTTCTTCTACAGGCTGACAGGTCTCATTAGAGACTGGCAGGGCCAGTGCCACAGTCAGAGGCCCTGCAGGACTGTCAGCTCTCACACATCAGCTGCCAAGGTGCTACCCAAGGGGAAAACGCAGCTGACCTCAACGCATGTGTACTCACCGAACTGGACTTCTGTTACTGTACACAACTGGCTCAGCTCAGATTGTCACAGAGAGCCCAGATGCTTCTTGTGCATGGGTCTGAACAATATTTCATATGAGAAAAGCCAGTCTTTCATTACATTGTTACATATATTTTATTACAATCACAGTTAATTACAACTGAGGTTTCAAAACGTCAGTTTCTACACACAAAACAGAAGGGAAAAAATGCAAAGTTAACCACACATTCAGCAACTTATCCAAAATGTGATTGATTTTGTGTTTCTTTAATTTGCCTTACAATTTTCAAAAAAGCCATTTACGTAACAGAAAACACCAATAAAGCTTTCTTTGGCTTTTACTGAAATGTACACCCACATCTCCAGATATCTACTGAACTTTATACACATAATTCATTGCAAAGGACACTGTTTTGTTATGGAAAGACTAAGGATTTCAGTGCAACTGTCTTTGCTGTTGTTCTTTTCTGTGCACTTTGAGTGACTGCATTTTCCACTATGTCTGGGTTACATTCTGATGTATCGAAGAGTCTGGCCACAAATAAACAGTTACTGTTCCCTGAACTTTGAAAAAGAAAGAAAGAAACAAACAAAAACAACTAAAAAAAAATACCAATATGGTTGAATGGCAGAATGAAAAAGACTAATAGAAATCAAATAGCATCTTTCAAATTTGAATGAAAAAGGAAAATTAAAAAAAAAAAAAAAAACTTGGCAAGCTAAATGTAAAGCCACAATAAGATAAACAAAAAATGTTTTGGGATGTATTTTCTTGAAAGCTTTCAAAACATTAATAAAATTGTTTTGAAATTCTTCAGGGCAGACCTTTGTCAACTCATTGGGGCTAACACAGTGCAAACAAAACCCCACTGAAAAAGGCAAGAAAGTGCGAAAAAGCTAAATGAGTGTTTTGCACTTGTGCTCATGAAGGAAAAGCTTGGTAAATCCCTACACTAGAGTTTTGCTTTACAAAGCTTAAGGATTTTTTTCAAACTGAAATGTCAGTAACTGAGCTTTTTTGGGGTCGGGGTGGAGAACAGTAACAAATTGCATGAACCAGATGGTGTAACCCAAGAGTTCTGAGGTACTCAATATCACACTGCAGAGATCTCAGCTGTTGGGACAAAACTTACTCAGCCCATCTTGGTATTAAAGGAACATGGCAAGAATAACACCAATTTTTGCATAAAGCTCCAGCAGGGACTTGGAGAGCTGTCTGAACTCTCTCCTAAGGAAAAGGGCGCAGTCGATAGACACACCTCTCAACATGACATCTAGGGAAGACACAGCAAAGCATTTTCAGGAATCAGTCAGATCTCAGCAAGTAGATAGGAAAGACCCAGTCAGTACTGCCCCAGATGAGTTTCTAAAGAGCTTCTGACAATGTCTCAGACCAAAGCCTTCAAAAGGCACTAAGCTGTCACGGGATCAGAAGGAAGTCCTCTAGTGGGTTTGTAACTGGTGACAATTGGCCAGTTCCGTAAATGGTCTGTAACTCATCAGTACTTGCAGTGAAAAGAGTTGACCAAGACACTCCACAGAGAACTGCACTGTTCAAAATACTGATAAAAATTGTAGAAGAGGGGATTTATAATGAGTTGGCAAAATTTACTAATGTAAGGGAGCTCACAGCTAAAGCTGTCTGTGAAGAGAAGGTTATCATATACCTAGTGGCAGGATCACAGATTAAAATTGGTGTCAATAACCATGAAGTGATGCACACAGCAAAATGCTGTGAAACATAATTTAAATTAACCATTAGTATTATCCAGAAAGGAATGCTCTCATGATTATGGCTGTTTCCTTGATGAAATCAGCTTAGTGATGAATAGCGGTCAAAGTGGGAAATGGAATAGGAGAATCTTTCAGGAAAGCTGTAGAGAGCAAAACGAAAAACATTTCTATGCCCTTGCAAGCCTAGTGGGCTCGTGTCTTGAATACTGAGTTTAAGTTTGGGCAACCTTTCTTAAAAGAATACAGACAATGTAGAAATATAAGTAGAGAAGATTCAGAGAAGGATAAGAAGAATGGTCAGAGGAACAGAGAGATCTGTAAAAAAAAGACTAAGATTTGGACGCCCCAGGTGGGTATTGGGAAGTTTCTGAGACACCCAAACAAATTGTCACATTCAAAGCAAACAGAAAAGCACTGTTTCACAGAACACATACAAAGTTGCACAAGGTGCTTTTCTCCACATCCATCTCCACCCAGCCAGGCCACATCACACTGGTTATAAAACCCAGTCTCCCTACACCCAAACCTGCTTCCAGTTCCCACACTGAAGGCTCCTCCCGTACTCTTTTCCATATTTCTGACTCCTCCAATTGTACCAGTGCAGGATGGATGACTGTGGAGTGATCAGCAGCTCCTGATAGCACAAGCAGGATATTGACTAGCTTTGGACATCCATTTCCCAAAAAACAACCTTTTTTTTTTCATTAACTTGTCCCCTTACTCATCATGGTGTGGGTAACATCCACTCCACATCATGTTCATTCCACAAGACTGATGGCTTCATGAAGAATGAACGACCAGGCACTTAGCCCAAAAGAGAGCAATATCTGTCAGAAAATATTAGGAAGCTGATCTCGACGTTATCTTTGCGGTATCTCTCTACAAGAAATGTTCTGACTGCCCAAAAACTAAAATATTTTGTTAAAAAACAAAACAAAGCAAAAAACCACACACACACACAAAAAAACAAAGATGCATAGTGTAAATGTGGACTTATTGGGACAATCAGAAAACACAAGTTTAGCCACTTAAAAGGCTGCATGTCCTCCTAAATCCTAACACCATTCCATTCTGTAAATGCCAAGAGCCTTAACAATGTTGTGGGAGATTACACATTGTAGAGTGAGTCTCTGAAGACTCAAAGAACTAAGATGATCAGTGTAAAAGTAGTACCATCACCATCAGCTGGCACAAGAAGTAAAGGGGATAACGATCTTCCAGATTTATTTAAAACATCAGTTTAGAATATTAATTAAGATCCATTACTTTTTGTAATAGGGAAAACAGATTTCAACTACTTTAAAATGAAAACTCAGAGGACTTTGGCAACTCATTGCTGTGAGTGAAGGTACACAACAGTTAAAACTAAATTCAACATGACGCAAGTACCTACCACACTGTTCTGAAAGGTCTGAATCACACCATATTCCTCACATCTGTGCATATATTTACATGTACATAGCTTGCTTTGCTAGAAGCAAGTCGTTCATACTCAATCCAAAGTCTAGCTGTACCAAAAAACTCCATGGAAAGCCTGATACCAATGGAAGTAGTTAAATACATTAAGAAATTCTTCCAGTTAGTTCTCATTACAATTAGTTTGTTCTTTTTATTCCATGGCATTGCTTGTAATGGCATTAACTTCACACCACTAAAAACATACTTAAGAAATTGCCTCTAAAAAAGAGGCAATGTTGACAGAAAACATCTTCATTTCCACAAAGAAGATGAAAGCAAAACATCCTGGATTTTATATTTCTGAAAAAGCTGTTAGCAATATGGGGAGACAAATCTGTACCTATTCATAAAACATAGTCTTGGGGTGCCCTGTTAGTTCCAGTGCTCTTCAACAGTTGTGTTGTACAGTGCAACTACTACTGTAAAAGTAGTGAAAACATTTTATTACTTAAGCTTTTTTGTTAAAAATGTGTAAGAATATTTATAGAAAGGATACACAATGAAAACCTTGAAGAATGGTTTATTTAGCACAGCTTTACACTGCTGTGTAAAAAGAGTAATTGTGTAGCTTACACATATACCATGTAAATTACTATGGAAACCAGATGTAGCTTACACTACAAGGTGCCTTGTAACTCATCTCTGCTGAGCTATAAATCCCCCCTTTACTTCTTGGCAAAACTTTGAGAAACTTTACTGCTGTTTTCTATCAGCAGATACAACAGATGGCTGGCACATGCCTGCTTTACTAAGTGAAGTGGGATCTCTACAGCATTACTTTGATCCCTGGTGGCATGTCTACAACACTGAGATGCAAAATACCACAGCTGAACAGAATCTAAATATTAAAGGTTTGGAGCTGTGTCCTCAATATGCGAGCCCCCTGTCTAAAAATCATGCTCACAGTGTGTAAACATCTTCACATTCCACATTGAAATTTTGGTACAGAGGTCAGAAAACAAAGTATTTCCTCTGTTTGGTGAGATGAAAATACAGTGAAGGTACTACTGTAAATTCCAGGAGTGCAAGTTTACGCTATTGCCTTGACCAAACTTCCAGAACAGCCATACTTTTATTAGGAAAAAAAAAAAAAGAGAAGAATTGTGAGTATAAGATGCTTTTTAAGCTGAAAAGTACCACTGTAATTACTGGGCATGGATAAGATGTTTACAAAAAGTTTGGCAGTCTCTTTGAAAAAAGTTTCCTTTGAAGAATTATTTGTTTTGAAATTCACTGTTCTTCATTTTCTTTTAGTTTATCAAGCAAACAGTTATGCTTGAAAGAAGCATCCTATTGTAACAATATTGTCTTGAAATCTGTAGTTTATTAGCTTTCCTCAGGACAAAGAAAAAAAAATTCTCCTGGCATAGCTGGTATTCTGTTTATCTTTGTGGTCAGGCTACATCTCAGCAATATAAGGTAATTCCAAAGACATCATTGAGCTACTTGGGGTTTGATGGTCACATTGTTGAGATCAGAACTAGCCTCCAAGAGCTGTAATTATAGACCTTTCCTAAGCTCCACTTCAAAATATGGAAATGATGGTGGAAAATATACTGGTGACATATATCCTCTCTCCCTGAGAGGTGGGCATCTTTTTGCTTTACTCATGGTTATCAATAACTTTTTGCTCAGAAGTAACCCAGCCTTTCCAGCAGGGACAGATCTCATTGCAGCACGTAACAGCCCCGAGGACCTCGTGCTGGGACGCCCCCTTATCTCCTGACACTTGTGCTTCTGTGACCAGAAGCGCTCCCAGACCAAAGGCATTTCCCCAGTACTTGATCCGCTTGTGCACATGCACGCATCTCCTGTCGCAGGGCAGGACCACTCCTGTCATATCACTAAAAGGCATGCATCTGGCATCACGTGGCTGGGTATGTCTTTAGCATATAATATACACGCGACATCCATGCACCATGGCCACTGCTCTGCTACACAACTTGGAGCACTTGCTTCCTGTGCAGATTAACCTTTTTTTTTTGTTGTTTTGTTATGGTTCTCCTCCACCAATAC
Organism: Chauna torquata; assembly: GCA_013399475.1. Lineage (NCBI taxonomy): Eukaryota > Metazoa > Chordata > Aves > Anseriformes > Anhimidae > Chauna > Chauna torquata. The sequence continues at coordinate 105,522 of VXAL01006394.1, forward strand.
TCACTCATGTGAACTTCATTTTATTGCTGTCAGAAGTCCCACTGGAAGTTAAGCATATGCACTTGTGTTCATGGATTTGGAGCTTAAATACCTGTTGTAAGTTCCTAAACGCTGAGATGATGTTATCACCGCAACCTTTGGTACCTTCCACTTGTTCCACTGGAGTGAAACATGCAGCATTAGTTAGCGTAATAGCATCTGTTCTTCTCACCGGGAAGTCTTTAAGTGCAACCCTCCCCAGAGGACAAGACTCCAAAAGTTAGTATTCTTTCTCTTGCAAAAAACATACAGAGTAAGAGCATGAAGCAACACCAGTGAGTCCTAGCCTACTGCATACTGTACATTACCACTAATTTTTGTTTTTATAATCTTGCTTATCAAGGGCTAATCCTTGTAACTGCCAATTTACTTAGATAACATTTTTTCTAAACAGAATGTAACAACTGTAATTATATGCTGAAATTCATAGGTAAAAATATAAAGTGCATAAAAACATAATGATCCTGTTCTGCAGTACTCTAGCCCTGGCTCATCTTGACTTCACCAGAAAAAAATAGGGATTCAGCATCTGAAGACACTTAAATTTCGGTTTTCCCTTAATATTTCCTAATATTTAATTAGGACTAATGGACTAAGAACTAAAAGCAACTAACACTTTTCTTTGATTAATATTTCCTAGTGAAAAGAGCTTTAACTGTTTGTTTATCATACGCTGGTCACAATATTAGTAATGTAACATCTAAATGTAGTGGGCTTTTACCGCTTCAGTTTACACAGAATACAGCTATAATCTTAAATGATTTTTAATCATTTAAATCCTTACAATGTTGCTTTCAACATAGATTTTTGAACTAGATCATGGCCATACAAAGCAGTGCAGAACAGAGAAGTATCGCCACTCTCCGTGTTGGATTATTTACTAACCTACAACTTAACATCGCTATTTATCCCGGGACCAGGTAGGTGTAATCCACCCACGGGATATTTATACCCACTTTGCACAGGTGCAAGCAGGGACACGAGGTGCGTGGCAGGAGAGACTTAGCCCTACGCTGCTGGGGATGCCGGGTGGGGGGGTTGGCCTGGGCTGGCTGCCAGACGCCCACCCAGCTGCTCTCTCACTCCATCTTGTTGGTATCAGGGCTAGGAGCTATGTAACCACGCAGACATGACCTCCCGTATGCACACAGAAGTCTGATGTCTACAGACCCAAAAGGGGTCTAGCTACTGCTAGAGGCTGTGGCAGGCACTATTGCCAGCCCCGCAGACCTGGGAGCCCTAGAGAAACATCTTCATATCTTAAGTGGGATACAACGGTAAGAGGTCTGCAAGGCACAAGATACAAGACTCGCAGAAGAAAAGGTTTCAGTTTTACTGAATGGGAGACAACTGTATGTTAGGTAATGGCTGTTTTACAGGAAGCAGTCTAGTATTTCAATATCTTGTATTCTTTTCTTATCTCAAAGACTACTTGTATTTTTTCCTCTCCTCTCTTCTCCTTCCCTTCTTTTTCCTCTTTCCCCTTTCCTTCTTCCCTTCCTTTTCCCTTCCCTCCCTTCTCTTCTCCTCTCCGTGCCTCATCCTCCCCTTCCCTATCCCTTCCTCTGACACAGGAAGATCCCACACAAAGAGTTCTGCCAGAATAAAGGCAGCAAGTATTTAGCACTTTCCTGGATGTCAGGGGAAACTTCTAAGAACCTTAATATTTAGAAATTAAACAACATAGAAAAAAAACCTGGTAACACCTACAGTCTCGTTTCTTCCCCTTACAAAATATGGGAAATTCTGGAGAAACTGTGTTCTTTTTTCACAAGTAACTTTTATCCTGCTCTGTTTGCAACACTGCTGTGGGCAGAATCCAATTAAGGTATATAAAAATGGTATGTCAGTGAGCGTTGTTACCCTGTGGGCTACAGAAATACTCATGTTTATTCCTGTTCCTTCTCATCAGGTGAAGCATCTCATGCTTGGGTGACACAGGGACAATATGACCTACTTTCCACAGAGGATCACAAGAGGCGTGGGTAACAGGCAGCTGTATTTGAACACCTCTAAGGGACTGCAAAAACCAACAGGACTGTTTGTGCTACCAAAAAGTAGACATTTTCTCTAGGATGTTAAGTATGTCCATTTTTTAACTCAACTCCTAAAACACCAGAGGGTTGAAACTCCTTCCCTAGCTTAGGCTGCTGTTTGAAGTCTTGTTCTTCATCTGTAGACCTGCAGAAGTATTTTAATATCCACACCATAAGACCAGAGTGCCAAAGTTTGTATTGACTACACGCACAGATGCACTTGTGAGGAGTACCTAGACAGGATTATGAAATCTGCAAATGCAGATTCTCTCCATTTTAACACTTTTTTGACCCATAAATATCTGAAAGTTAATGCAGGAACAGAGTAGTCAATCATGTTACTTTAACCACTTACATATTTCACTTGCTATTTATCTTTTGCCTAACAGGAATTCAGTAATTCAGCAAAGGGGAGGAGGAATAATTGGTTAAACTGCTTTGCTGCAGCTCAGAAGGGGTTTCGTCTGGCAGGTTGCATCAAGGAGAACGCTTCTCTATGTTGTTTTTAACCTGTGACTCTTCTCACTCAAACCAGTGTTACAATCTTCTTTTCCTAATGAGCTGTCTGCAGGCAGCCGAAGAGGGAGAACAGAGCACGAGAAAGAAGGACAAGAGAAGAGGGATAGGGTCCAGTCTAACATCCCGAACCTCCTCTCCAAAAAGAGATGATTTTATCATGGACAGCAACAGAAGCTGATAGAGAAACAGAGCAGGAAATACAGTCCTGAAACACACTAATTATTTCCAGTTATTTAAGTCCCAACCCTTGGCGTACAAACTTGTTTTCTCTGTAAAGCTGGACGGGAACTCCAACGACCTTGAGCAAGTCACTTAGCCTTTGTGAGTAAGTTTCTCTCCATATTCCCCTCCCTCTCTAAAAGGGAGGTAAAGCGCTTCTGAAACTCAAAGGCATTGTGAGGATGGCAAAAATTACAAGGGCCTCAGACGGCAAGTCAAAGCCAAACAAGTCCCGTAGCTAGAAAAGGTGTTTTAAAGCAACCAAAAACACAACCAAATTTGTGAAGCTGCAATCAGCTGAATTATACACCCAATTTTCACTTCTTTTTGTGAAGGTATATATTGCTTCGTCTTTACCAAGCTCTTTATAAAAAAATAAAATATGTAATAGATGATAAAATATAAACTCAATGTTCAGCATTGTGAAAAGGAATTCATTTTATCCATTATGTTACGATGATCTTTTCCGTACCCACGATAACTTCTGCTAATGCGTTTCAGCTTTATGCAAATTTAACATATGCGGTCAGTGTGGCAAGCCGTGCACACGTCGGTTCATGGAAATACGTTACGCATTCATATCTTTTCAACAAAAGAATCCAAACGGAGAGCCGTGTGTTCTCTGCGGATTTACACAGTTTTGCAGTTAAAGCGAGTAAAATGAAGTCTGCGCGAGAGAACCGTCCTTACTCACCAGAGCTACGGGCCGGGTGCGCGCACTTGAGAAGCGGGGATCAGGGAACAACCTGCAGCAGCCGCCCGTCAGCTAAGGGCAGTCGGTGGCAGCCGCGTCGCCGCTGCCGGGTACGGCTTCGCTCGAGGCAACGACAGCCACCGTCACCCTCGCGGGCTCGGGCCCTGGTGGCGGCCGGTCCGCTCCCGGCTTCCCGCGGCGCCCGCGGCCGCAGGCTCCCCGCCG
>VXAL01006394.1:109749-127126 GCA_013399475.1 Chauna torquata
GGGCGGGGCGGGGCGGCGACCCCGCGGAGGGGCGGCGTGGGGACGCCCGCCCGTGGGGATGCCCGCCCGTGGGGGTGCAGTCCCCTGGCTTGGCAGCACGGCCCGGAAGCCACGCGCGGCCTCCCCGGGGCAGCCTGTGGCTTTTGCTCCTTCGGTCGTGCTCCGTTCCCCCTCGCGAAGGGTGGCTGCGCGCCAGCTTAGGGCAGGAAGGCGAAGCAAGGGTGCGGGCAGTCCGCCAGCCCTCCGCTCGCCCCCGGCTTCAGGGCCGCCTCTTCTTGCGCAGGCACAGCCACGGACACGGTGCGCGACTGACACCTCCGCTGTCACGGGAGAGGTGCCGCAAGGACGCGTGTCCCTGCCCCTCTCCCGGTGTTCCCGGCATCCGCACCCCGCCAGTCAAGGCGGCATCACCACAGTCGTAGAGGCAGCCTTGGAGGAGCTAAAGCTGTGCATAGCGGTCACCTGGGACGCGCGGTGCTCGAGTTAGGGCTCGGAGAAGCATGACCAAAGAAAAAGAAAAGTGACCAAAGAAAAAGCAATTTCTTTCACAAGAAAACAGACCAGCAAACAAACGTTCTTTCCAAAGCTAAAGCTAACCAGGGTAAATAAAGTTTAAACAAAACCCCTAAGCTTCCCTCTGTAATGCTCTACAAGGGAGAGGGAGGTTATTTTCTGCTTCTGAATGTTTTCTGGGATGCTTCTGTGCTCCATCCCATCCTGCTGGTGTGACTGCAAATTGTTAGTTAATTATTAGTTATTCTGGAGTAACTACCTGAGACTCAGTTCTTCAGGTCATGGGAATCAACAGGAAGTTGGTCACGCTTTTCCCGATGGATCTATCTGAGCGGAGTTTGCCATGTCAGCTTACGCACGTGGAAAAGATGCTGGGCCACGTCGTTATTTTTGTTCGTCGTACGTGAACAGCATGGCCAAACTGGTAACGACGACATTTTTAAGCAAAAGATTTACGGCTCAACACGGGAAATAACCGCCCTGCCCCCCCGACGTGCTGTGCCGTGAGTTTTCCTCGCTTGCTCCTGCTGCTGCCGGGCAGAGCACCGAGCCGAGCCGCACGGCTGCTCCCGCGCACCTGCGGCCGGGCCGGGCCGGGCTCCGGGCAGACTCCGGGCCGNCTGTTAATTATTTCGGAAATTTTCCTGCTAACGGATTGGATTTGGGGCTCCCAAGTAGAAACTACTTTTATTTCAAAAAATCAAATAACTTTTATTTATTTTTTATTTGTTTGTTTATTTATTTATTTATTTAATATCTGCAAAATATACAAACAATTTTGTGTTTGCAACTAAACAGGAAAGCAGAGGGGCAAAACTGTGTCTGAACTATAAAGTTTATAGGAAGAGGTTAAAATGGGACCTCAATATAGGAAGAATTTTGTACATTCTAATACGATGCTTTGCATTGCTATTTATCACTTAAAGGGGCTTTCTTAAGATCTGGCAAAGGAAGGGAATTTGATTGCCAAGTAATAGCCTTGGAACAGCATCATCTCTGCAAATGCAGTGGTGCAACATAAACCCTCCTGAGTAAAAAGTGCTGCAGTGATCAGCTTACACTCTGCAGAAATAAGTAGTACTGGTTGAAATACTGTTCAGCGGGTACGCATTTGTACCTACGGACCGCCCGAGCCCATGCACACCTCTGCGCGCATGTGCACCCCGTGCAGCCCCTCTCCACCTGCACGTGCCAAGGCTAAGGCGAGCCCAGTGCCAGTGCAGAGGCTGCCCTGTTGCATGGCGCTGCTTGCTCTTCTGGGGTTGTTTCGACTTAGTACCGCGATGAGATTCATCAAGGATACGGTTTGCAAAGCTTGCATTGCAATGCAAAGATCTAGGCAAAAGCTTGTTGTGTTTCTTCTTGATTCCTTATTTAAATGCCCCTTTCTCCTAATTCACATTCCATATTTCCTGGAATAACAGTTACCTCTTAACGGAGATGAGGGCCCTATGGAGAGTGGACTGGAATATACTTGGAAAAGCTAACATTTTGTGGTTCTTTGTTTAATGACAGGGAAAGCATACATGAAAAGAGAACTATTTTGTGAACGTGGCTGCAAGACCCACTCACTTTGATAGGAATGCATCTATGGGGTATTTGTGGCCTGCTCTGATATTCATTGCAACTGACAGCATCCCCCTGATGACAGCCCTGGAATGAGCGAAGGAATGGTTTGAGTGATGATATATCGAGGGAGGGATGTGCAAGTCAGTGCCCGGTGTCCTTTGATTGTCACTTACGATTCATATAAAAAGAGGGAGAAAAGGGCCTGAATAATAATAGTAATGGGCATAAATACAGCCTGGGCTGATAAATTGCATCCCCAAAATTACACATGCTGCTCCCCCTCAGATGTACAGGAATGGTAAATACACTCTGTACTTGTTTGTTTCTCTGTGCTGAACATTTGTAGGTAATAACTAACATCTGCATAATTTCAATAAGGAGAAAGATACTGAATTGCAGTAAGATTTCCAGAAGTGCTCAGCCTTCACTGGGTTCACTTCACTGAAGTAAATCACAAAATTCCTGCCAGTTTCAGCAGAAACAAAGTTTAGTCAATGGGAGTTAGATCTCTTTACATACCTACTGGCCAGGCAAAAGCAACCAGCACTAAGAGCTGGCAGGAAAAAAAATAGTGGAACTATTTTTATTAGAAAAATCAGTTTTCCTGAAATTTCAAATGGGAAATCAAGGACTCTGCCTTCAATTATTGTGAATGTAACACTGATAATTTATTTTAGAACATATTCTGTATTGTGATATTAAAACTATGTGAAAGCAGCACTCTGAAGTCTGTAACGTCACACAGTCTAGATGTAGGTGAGGTCTCCTATTTTATATTGCCAATGATCTAGCTTTCCATGATCTCTTCTGCTTCTTTTCCTACAATATTCCTGGCTCACCCACTGGGGAGCATGGAATTGACCTGGCTTTGAATCAGGCTGGCTACTGAAGATGACAATTGTTTATAGAGCTATTGCCTCATCTGCTGCTGACTTTAAAAAGTGTATTGCAAATGAGACAGGAGTGTGCAGAACTAAAAGTGATCATTTAACTGGTAAAGAGACAGGCAGCCTTGTCCTGGCTTCCGTCATGTTCCTAGGTGGCAGCAGGCAAGCTACTTAATTCTTTTTCCCAGATGGTCACCAATTCTTGTTTCTTGTTTCTCGGTGCCTGACTTCAGATCTTCAGTCTTGTCTGCAGAATCCCAGATTCCAGGCAGGTAATCCTAGAGATGGTGTGAAAACATGCAATTCTGTCTCTAAAAAGGGTGGTATAGCAGAGAAGATCAGGGCCAGATCATGAAGAGTTGGGACAAAATGAAGTATCAAGTAGGCATTGTTTGATTTATGTTTTGTTATTAACTACCATCTTACGATGCATGAGCATGTGTTACATGCACAGTCTCAATCTGGGGAGTTTCAAACGTTTTTGTATCGTTGAATTTGTGATGTTTTGCGTGCTGTTTCTTTTTATAACTTGTGTGCTATTTCTCATCTTTTAAAAGGGAAATCTAACCTTTTAAACTTCACTAGAAAACACACACTAATTTAAAGAATTTTTATTGTGATTTCATGATGCTAATAGATTGTAGTAAGGTTAGACTTTGAAGGCTTCATTTTGAAAGGAACGTCGTACACTAACTTTTTATCAATTCTTCCCGAAATTGATAGTTGCTATAAGCCTGAAGGCATTGGTTCCCAGCTCTTTCTCCTGGCGACGTGACTTCTACCTTTGCTTCAAGTTGCAAGTTCCATTTCTGAAACCGATTTTGTGCTTGACCGAGAGGTCTGAATCCTTGTTTTGCAACTATCGGACCGAAGTCATTGTGAACAAAGAAATGTAGACCTTTTGTTTTCAGTTTTATTACAGAATCACAGAATGGGCAGGGTTGGTAGGGACCTCTGAAGATCATCTAGACCAACCCCCCTGCCGAGCAGGATCACCTAGAGCACGGTGCGCAGGATGGCATCCAGGCGGGCTTTGAATATCTCCAGAGGAGGAGACTCCACAACCTCTCTGGGCAACCTGTTCCAGTGCTGAACATTGCGTTTTTATAAATCATTTCTATGCAACTGGGATTTTACCTGTTTCGGAGTTCTTAAATCTTGGTTATGAAATATGTTTTGGATTGAAATATGTATTTATAACAAAAATTACATGTCCTTAAAACAACTGAAAAAGACAGCAATTAAATAGTTAAAATTAGTTCTGCATTAGCAGAATTTATTGCACCTTTCCCATCTGCAAGATTCACGATGAGACAGAAGAAATGAGTTTATGCAAGCTGCATTTAGCCGTGAAATATTCTGGGGAGTAGAAGACAACTTTGCACTGAAACTCGGGCACACGGAGCCGTCCCGAGGAGCTTCCCCGCACTCCCGGCCCTCGCCCGCTCCTCTGGGGAAGAAGGAGATGTCCCGTGCCCTTTAGGCTGTCGTGCTGCCCACCGGGGCGGATTTCTGAGGCGGTACAAAGCGGGGGGGAATAAGAACGTGGCTTCCCCCGTGGGCAGCCCCGGGGAGGGTGCCCGTGCTTGCCCGCCGGCAGCGCTAGGGGGAGCGCCGGGGTCCGGCCCGCTGCTGCCGCCGGGCGAAGGGGAAATCTCCGCGGTATGAAGAGCCTAAGAAAACCAGATGCTTCTGCATACTGAGGAAACCACGGTCCCCTTACCCTTCTCCTCTCCGCTTCTTAGTGTTCTAAATATTACCGCTACTCGAGCTGCCCGTCCCTCTCCCACAGGGCACGCGCTTGCTTTCTCTCTTTCTCAGCTCTCTTCCATGTTCTTGGTCATTCCTTTCCCCCCTCTCTGGTTACCTGCTACCTCTGCAACGCTCTTTTTGGAGATATGCTGGCGAGTGCCAGCTGAGGCCACGCCATCACCTTTTCTTGAGAGCACTGTTTCATTTTTTTTAGCTTGGCTTCCTGTGGAAGCAACATCTGCGCAATTACAACGTCGGTGAATATATCAGTTGATTTCTACAAATTTTGACAGAGAAGTATAGGTCTGAATGCATATTTAATATCTTATTGCAAGTAGTTAGTGGCAGAGTAGAAAAAGACGTATATTCTCTAAATGCCTTGCCTGTGACGGAGGGTGCATTCTGTTCTCACGCATGTCAGAAAAATTACATGGAGAAGAGACCTTAAAGACGTGCCCAAATGCAAGGAAAACTTCACTCAAAGATCACACTTTCTCAGACAGAAAATCAATCTGTCATGAGGTGCAAACAGTAGTAATCCAGTCTATGTTAGAATCAGGACCCTCTGAGGTTGCTAATATTGATCGTTATCCTATTTCTGCATAAACTAACTCTCTTTTAGCTCTTTTTTGACAGTTACAGTTGCTTAAGTCTGTTTGGGATAAAAAGCCTCCTTCGATCTTATGAAGATATACTGGGATCCATTTTTTCTACTCTAGTGGGCATTGTTTTGAGCTAAGCAATGCTGAATTTAGTGCAGTTTTACAGAGAAAGTTAGAAGGTCTTAGCAAAGTGAAAAAATAAAAGGGAAGAAGGAGGAAAGAGTGGATGCAATTAAGTTTGTACCTTAGAAACGACACTGTTAGCTGCTGACGGTAACTAATCCTTTACAAAATGATTATTGTATTGTACCAAATGAAAAAAAACCTCTTTTATGAAAGTTTCTTTATTTACAACATCAGCTTCAGAAGGTTTAATATCTACATCTATTGGAGGAGATAATGGGCAGATTTGATAAATATTGCTCACTGAGAAGGAATGAAATGTATGAGGTTGTACGATTTGTTGCTGAATGTGGCTGCCCACAAGGCCTTTGATGCACATGTCATACGCTGGAGATTAAAAGCTCAGCTTCTCTAACTATGGGATCATGCAAGCTTTTTTGATAACAGACTAAGAGGCCTGTGACTTGCCTAGCAAGAAAGCTCTAGATGCTTGCAAAATCAAAGCTAAAACTTAACCATATTGTTAACATTTCTCAGGAAAATAATAAAAAAGCACATCAAAATCTTTTAGGAGCGTTCTAGGAAAATTGTAGCCAATGTCTGAAAAGACCATCAGAGTGACTGCCTTAGAAGCAGAAAGATAAAATTTACATTGTCCACCCTGTGGTAGGGAAGAGTAGACATGGGAAGGACCGCAGATGCCACAGCATGAGATCGTGCTTTGCATATGGTAAAGAACATGCGAGTTGTAAAGTGGGAAAAAATCACTTCGGGCCATATGTTCCCCTCTGGCATCAAACTGCTTGGGCGAAGGAAACAATGCAAAAATCATGTGGTTTTCAAAGTGCAGCCACTCAGGTGCGTTCTCCTGCTGCCTTCGTACACTGCATGGTGCGTCGGGCACACTCAACGCTTTGAGCAGTGCTAAGGAAAGGGCTGCATGGCCCCGTTAACCTCCCTGTCCAAACCTTCCCCACGGTGGCACAGGCAAGGAAGCAAAGGAGCCAGGCTGGGCAGGGACGTGAGCACAGACACAGGTCTGCCATCCTGGTGCTTCGCTCAGGGCTTGGTAGCACTCAAGTCAGGCATGTGGGGTGCCATCCTCGCCTGAACAAAGGCAGCGGTAAAACTGGCATTGACCGAACGGGGCCAAATGCCTGTGTCACTGTACATCGTGTCGACAGACTGTAGGTGCAGTTGGTGCTGTGACGATGTCCTGGCCACCACGTGCCTCCAGGCTGTGCAGCTCTTCAGACGGAATCAGAGTATGACAGAACATCGAATGCTCGGAGCGGGACTGCCTGTATCCTGGACTTCATGTGGATTTGGGGACATTTAGGTATGACAGTGTGGAGAGCTGCTGATTTCTCAGCTCTTCCTTTCCTGTCACTTTTTTTTTTTGGGCCAAGTTTTTGCAGAACGGAGAATACAGTTGCTTTTCTCCTTGAAGCAAGAGCCCATAGGTTCCTTAGTCCTGCTGCTTTCCTTACCATGCAGCCAGAGAGATGGGAGCACACAAATGAGAAACCTGGAAGGAGTGGTTTTTGGGAGCTTCATTCCAGATCCATGTGTTAGCAGAAGATGGGACACGTGGCAGCTCTGCTTACACAGGAAGCGGGCAAAGGTATAACAATGTGTTCCAATAGGAGGGAAGCTTTATAACATAACATCGCTCAGAAATAAGTGAAGTATATTGAGCTATAAACAAAGGTAGATGGATGAAAAAATTAACACCATGAGGTGATCTGAACCAGCAGAGAACTACGCCATAAAAATAATGAACTTATAATTAGAGTCTCTTACAGTCTCTAACCGTGGAATATTCCTTCCCCAGCAATTTATTTTCTGCCACAGAAGTTTTAATTTCTCTGTTCACTGGGCATTCAAGTGTCACTTTTTGTTTTCTATCTTGTAGCATTTCTAGCACTTGCTAAGCTTAATTTCTCCCACATGAGGGAATACTATCTTCAGTGACTTTCAGCTGCAGCATCATTCGGCGAGGGGCAGACTAAGAAGGGGGTTTTCTGTGGGAGGGGGTACAGAGAACCAAGACTTCTGGGCTGAGGGCAAAAGCTTTTCAGTCCCCTTAGTAATGAAGGGTAAAGGAGCTGGGGAACTGAATGCCAAGGGTTGTAATCTTGACATCCAGGGAAAAAATGCAGTAACATAGAAGGACAGAGTGTCAGCAACTTCAAAAAGTACAAAAGGATCCAATCAGCAAGAGAATACGGCATGCCTGGCATTAAACAATAATTACAAAACTTTTTAATCGCATTAATGTTCTTCCATATTTACTCAATGACTCATCTGAAAATTATCTAATTAAAATAGGGTATTCTGAGAAAATAATAGACTACTGAACCTCTGGAGAAGGCTGGTACTGTTTTTTTTTGCTGAAGTCAGTAGGCATTGCAGAGGACTTTGGGTTGGGACTACAGCAGATAGTGAGAGCAGGTGCCTGAGTGACGTACAAGAGGACTACACTGCTTAGAGCTCAACACCTGGATTTTTCTTTGTCGTTTTAATTCCCGGAGAAGGAGGTTTGCTCAATAGCCAGGACTCAGAAATATTTTTACACGAGTTGCAGACCGTAGAGAACAAGCAAGAGCCTTTTTGGTTCCAAACTACGCAGGCAGCACCTGAAGTGAGCACAGCAATTTCCTAGCATGTCTGCTAACATGTTAATGTTGTCCTTCACACACAGCATGATGTTGACTTGTGTAGTTCATCTCATACTGAGTACCTTGAGTGAGGACCATGGTTTTACCAAACAAGTCAAGTGGAGTAGGGATGCTGAGTCAAATAACTCCAGTGGGGAAACCCAGAAATTCAGTGAAGGGAGTGACGGAGTACCTGGAATTTGTACGTGTCCTCAGCAACCCATTCATTATATCAGATACAGTACTACAGCATTACCAGATGTCAAAAGGAGAAGAAATAATGTGAGACTGTGGAGCAGCTGGAAGTCAAATGTAAATTCTGAGAGCAACAGATGGATAACGAAAGTGTTAAAACATATACATATCTGTAACATGCATGTAGTGACTTTCGCCTGGGATGAGTTCTTCAGAAAATGCTAATGACAACTGCAAATAAATTTAAAAGGGGCCAGACTTCCGCAGTTAACAGAATGGATGAGGGAACTTGCACAGCCAACACAATGTCAATATGAATGACGTAAAACGATGCAAAAAATGCTGAACTGTGGATAGTAAATCATTTCCTAAGGGAAGGAGTAAGGAGAAATATGTCCTAAAGCATGGCTTCAGTAAATGAAAATTAAAATAGGAAATGCTCCAGAGAGTCAGTAAAAAAAGCCATGGAAAGCAAAGATATGTTATAAAAGAAAGCTAAAACCAAATTACAAGACAATGATACAAAATAAATATCACAGCGTCATGCAAAATATATGGAAGCAATCGAAGCGCTTACAGTTTTCATGGAACAACTCTGCTTCATACTTACGTTTATATTCTTTCACAAAAGATCAAAATAGATCCAGATGTATCTAAGAATGGGCATGCAGTTGCCCTTGAGCTTCGGATCATGGAGCATGTAAAACTTGCCTGCATAAGAGCAAAATTAAAATTATGTTTAAGACCTATTGGGTGTTGGTTGTACTGAGATTGCACAACATTCTCAATGCCAAAGAGTTTAAAACATTTTATAAATAAAATTGAAGCATCATTTCTAAATTGCACATGTTCAGTTGCACATGTAAAATGAAGATTTAATCATTAATTTGAAGGTACCATCTTGCCCAATGTAGCTGGCAAAGATACAGCTGGCTAATTGGCCTTTTGTGGATTGTCATATGGTTATAATAAATAGCAGATGTACACTAAGTTGAAAATGTGCATGTGTGATTTTGAAAATTTGCATGAAAGTAATTAATAATGGCTATTACAGTTTTTAGCTGGAAAAGTTTCCCTCCTATATTTTTCTAGACAACTTTCCAATTAACTTCATTTAGATTTGTGAAGATTAACATTTCTAAAAACTGGTCTTCTGTACATCTGAACTTGGACATTTAGAAAATAATGAACACATCGCAAAGGGCTCATTGAAAAGTTTGGTTTGCTCATCTTCCCCATGTTACTTCCTGAGCTTGTAGCAGAGTTAATTCAATTTCCCTGGCCATAAACCCACAATGCAAGGCCTGCAGCCCTTCCTGTCCTTGTCTAGCACCTTACCTCTACTGCTCTATGTTTTCTTGTTTCTGCTGTTGACAAGGTTGTCGGCTTTAAAAATCTGCCTTTCATGATCTAACACTGCCTCATTCAGCTCGTCTACCTGTGCCTGTTTCAGCACAACTCTAAGGGTCTAATAATATCCACCCACCTTGTTTCTGATTATATTATGACAACTTTTTAAATTACATAGTCACATACTGCTTTTTCCTCTGGATTGAGTAGGCAACTGGCATTTTATTTTTTTGCTGACTGACTGCAACACAGAAAATTTTCTTTTAGTGCATCTTCTGTTTGTTTATAACGTGTATAGTAGCCACCCTGCATTTAATTCTATATAATTTAGAGTTTTATTATCTCTAACAAGAATACTATTCACTGTAACAAAGGTATCATTCTCCAAAAAGTCCAGCAAGTAGAGGACAAAGGATGGGTTGGGGAAAGCACTGGAATGGAATTCCTACTTCTTTCTTCTATAACATTTTTAATCTACATTTTCAGAAGACTTTTACAAAGACTAATCATTATTTCCATTTGCTTGTAGGAGAAACTGAGTCACCTGAAGAGGAAGTGATTTGCCATACAGCAAGTCAGTGGCAGAGCCAAGAGTGAAGTACAAGTCTCTTCATTTCCTTCTGGTGCCCTCATGACATGAACTCAGCCCACAGCTCTGCCACAGTTGTCTTTGTGACCTCAGGTGAGTCATTTGGATCTTTTATTCTGATAACGCTGAAGTGCATGCTTAATTTAAACATTTTTTAGAGATTATTCATAGCGCTTAAGATAAAGTAGGAACTTAAATGTGTAAGAAGTTCATATCTTACCCTGTTCCCTATCTGTAAAACTATAGTATTAATATTTCTTTTATCCCATTGCAGACCGTTTTGACTATTTTGGGTTGAGAGTGAAGAAAGCTACTTTGTTCTTCTTACTGACTCTGCTCAGATCACAACTGTCTGAATACCCTCCACTAGTACATCGGCCACATACAGGGGTGGCTCATTCTTCCTCACAGGTGCTTTGCAGGGAAGAATTGTTTGTTCAGAGCCCTGTTACATTGGGTAACATTTTGTTTTTCCTACTGTATTTATTTTTTTCCTGGACAGTGTTCACAAATACTAACTTCAGCCAGGGGAAGCTTGTGTCCATAGCTGATAAACAGTGGTAAGTTAGAGGAGCCTCTATCCTGTTGCTGAGAGGGTACATTACCTGGTGTGTTACGGGTCCCCAGTTCTTCAGCTATGCAAGTGTTATTTTCCTTTTCCATAGACATCTGGAGCACAACTGTTTGCCCTCCAGATGAAGCCGTGGTGCAGATGAGAGGAGTGTTCACCCCTCCACCTACAGCTCCCGACACAGTGGGGATGAATAGCAGAAACACACCCTCTTTCCCCTGCCCTAACTCACCCCATCGGCACGTAGAGCTCCTCCAAACATTTCCTCTAAATTTCCCTGTAAAAGTAGCTCTGCACTGTGGTTCAAAGCAACCATTTCAGTATTTTGCTCTTAATTTGTTGTGTATTTTGCTATTGCTACTTTCTGCTGCTCCCTCTGCCTTATTCTATTCCTTTTTACCTTCCTTCTTTTTGATACTCTTTCCCCTATTTCTACTGTCTTATCCCTGTTTAATTTCTATGTTTTTGTTTTGTTTTGTTTTCTTTCCTTTTCTTTTTATGCTACTTTTCCACAAGACAAGTGAGACGTTCCACCTTAGCCCAATTCCAGTCACACAAAGGTGAGCCGGAGATCTGGCAGAGAGCATTGCTCCTGTCTGTCTGTGCAGGGAGAGGACTAGGGTTTTGCGGCTGTGTGGATTTCCCAGAAGTAACATTGGCTCTGGTCCAACAATTTACAGTAAAAGGACTGCAGTTCTAATGCAAGTTCAACAAGGTGAAGGCCATCTTTTTTCAGGTCACATACAATAAAGAAAGTGGCTCATCGGATGTGTCTCTGGTCTGAGAAATTACACAAAATCTTTGGCCAGGATGCTACAGGGTACACAATGGACTCAAAGGATCTGGCCTTCGTATGAAATCTGACACATGAGGGGAAAAGGGAGATCTCTGGCTTGTAATGGCCATGCAGAGTTAAGAACAAAAGGCCCCATAAGTGAAGGATATTACTGTGGTGCCAAGGCATCAGTTTCTGGGTGTCCTTATCTCCATTCTCCAAGCAAGATGCTCAGCCATGTTGACAAAGGAGCCCGACTCTGAGGAGTGCTTTATTTTGCTTACATTTTTGTCAATCTGAGACTAGTAGTAGAGGGAGAATGTGTATTGGGCCTACAGCCACCTTTTCCTGAGCGGAGGACAGACACCTTAGATGACTTCCACAATGGTGAAACCTGGTCCCCTCTGCCATGCAGTGCCCAAACACTGGGAACAGCAGTTCCCTGCTGATTGAGCAGGCATATGGATTTTAGCACCTTCAGAGGATGAACGTGGCCCACTGGTGGGCTTGCTGCTATGTCATGCTCCATAGAGTAGAAGCTGAAGCAACGGGGCAGAAGTGTTTAGCAGCATAGTTTGTGGTGGACAGGTAAGCAGAGATGAAGGAGAACTTTCAGCGCATCATTCTGACAGAGGGGAATTGAGTGCAACAATGTCATCTACACGTGGCAGACAACCGGAGCGTGTGGTGCATGCTAGAGACTCCCATGATGTGTGACACGGAAGCTTTGGCTCAGGTAGGACCAAGCTGCCTTTAGAGTGGAGATGTGTATAACCTACCTGTAGGCCAAAAATTAGCTGTTGTGAACGCTCCCTAGGTGTTCTTGATTTTTATGAGAGAAAAAAAAGTCATAGAAATGCAGCATGTACCTGGAGTAGGAAACGGTAGTCCTTAGAGCCAGTGGGACTTCATTCCCATTGCCTGTGAGTCATTCTCATGGAAGTTCTTTCTCCCTCTGTGGGAGTAATTTTCTATGTGAGTTATTGACAGAGAAAACTGCACAGCTTAAGGAAATCTTTTAAATATGCAAGGCCCACACCACCGAGCACTAGCAGCAAAAGGATTGATTCAATACTCAGTAAGAAGCACAGAGCAGGAGAGACTGATACATTTGTGACAGTCTGTGCTGCTGAGAAGTAAAGTGCTTCCACAGACACAAGGGATTTTCTAAGGGCTGCTGGCTTCCTGCCTATGTATCTTGCATGCAGTTCTGATGGGAGGTCATGGAAGCAAGTGTGTTTCCAAGTTACAGGGAATACCTTCTCTCCTGTTTGTATAGTGCCAGGTACAAGAGAGCAATGAAACCGACTGAAGTCTCCATGTTCTAAAGTTGCATAGGCAGTAGTGCTAATAATTCTTTGGAACACACTGAATTTAGTCCTCTGCTTGATCATTGAATAAAGAGAAATCAGAGCCTTGTGGTGCAAGAAGTGCATTACACAATCAGCATTAAAATGGAAATGTGAAAAGGAAACTTCATTTCTGCTGTTCCACGAATGATGGCTCTTCTTTTAAACATGAGTACATGAATGAAATAAACTTAACTTTTCAAGACATTAGCATTGGATCGAAGTCAGGGATGGAACTGTAAACAGTGAGCTCTTTATGGCTATGACTACACTGCTCTTCATGTTGCTGTCAAACACTACCAAGATCTCAAGCTAAAGTGCCATGCCTACGCCTGTATCAAAGGTTGTTTGGGACATCATTAAAAAATCTCATGTCTATTCAACATGTCTGCATCCCACACGATGCCGACAGCTATTGTCCTTAACTAAGAAAGGTACAGGAGCGTAGGAAATGAGACATCTCCGGGTTTTCAGGGTTCTGTTCATTTCAGAGAGATGGGATCCCTTCCCAATATCCCCCTGTGGTTAAGGACGCATCTCTAGCTTTTATCATTCCTCAGTCCTTGAAAGCAAGCTTTTGCAAGGGATACCTCATAGAAGGAAAGTAAATGCTCAGACCCTGAATACTGTATTGCCAGGACTTTCTACCACAGCTGTGCTAGTAGGGCATCATATATCTGTAAAAATAACTCTGCCAACTCTGGGTCACAAATGCGTGTTACATCTAGCCTGAGTTTCTATATGCTATGAGCAGTCAACCAATATGAAAAATACTCTCTCTGACCACCAAGCTCAGCTCCACCTTCTCCTCTTGAAATTTAAATGAAATACTCTGGAGGCAATATGCTGCAATGATTTAGAGAATGAACGACAGAACTGATTTGTCACCCACCTTAATTGTCTGTTACAGCATTCAGTAGTCTTCAAGCAACAACTACTTTGAGATGTAAGACAATAGGGCAAGAAGGCTTTAGGGACCAGCAGCTGACTGATGTTTTGATACTGTATGAGATGTAATCTTTCTTTGTGAATAACTTCAGGGTGGACCTCTCAACCATTTAAATGCCTCTGCTACAACTGCAATGTGTCTGGTAGCTTCCCAAAAGAAGAGGCTAGAAGGTAAAAATTGACTACCATAATAAACATCAGCTTTAAGCCACTATTTTTTCCCCGGTTTTATTCCTAAAGCCTTTATCTCTATTGTTTTGTTTTGGTTTGTTTTTGTGTGTGTTTCTTTTTGTTTGTTTGTTTGCTTTGTTTTCCTATTAGCTTTTTTTCTTATAATTTCTTAGTTACTGTGTCATGAAATCTCCTGTCTTATGGTAGCTGGCATTCTTCTTTAACCTCAATTCCTGGGGAGATGGACAGTTCAGGTTCAAGTTTTAAAATAAATATACCTAGCCTTTCTGGTTCCTGTGAAAAGTATTGAACACACAAAGCAAATTTTAGAGAAAGGCTCAAATGTAAATAAAGCCACCTTTTTAAAATAAATTCATTTTTTAAGCCATTCTTAAGAGTGGTGGTTTTTTTCAACATACAGAGTCAGCAGTAATGCCTCCAGCAGTCCCATTAAAATGAATACAGGAATAGAGCCATAATAAAGTGCGCCAGGAATTACACGTCCTGGTCACAGATGAATACCCAATTGAGAACACGCTATTCTACGGATCAATATGGGTTACATAAAAGGCAAAGTATTAACTGCAGGAAGGGATTCTGTTGCGTTATAAAGTCTCAGACTTATGAACTGAGGTTGTTCATTTTTAGAGACAAGATGTGCACAATCACAGCAGGTTATCACACAGTTTGTGGGAGTGGAACTACTGTGGGACACTTAGGCAAGAACTGCAATCTGGAGACACGTGGCCTCTTTGCAGGATGAAGGCTATCTAGCACACTGTGCTCACACTGTTGCGATATGCAAGCAGTCCAGCACCAAGTGAAGTATGAGCATTAGACACCTTGTGGGTTCCCACATCTTAGCCACAAACAAGCAGCAATCCAAAGGCAAGAGATGGCATAAGCCTTTTGAACATTAATAGGATGCCCTCGGGAAAGAACAGCATATCAGCAAAAGATGTATCAGCAGAACACAAAGTTGCAGTAAGAGACATGCTAATATTAGAAAGGCAAACTGTCATTCAGAGATCCTAAGCACTCAGAAAAATTCATAAACATCACACAAACCTGAAATCAGGAAGGAAAGATAAAAGAGGTACTAAGATAATACTTCAAGCCCCAGGCCCAATGAGGTTGATAGAAACATGATTGCTGACTTCCAGAAGAACACAGTATCACCTGATGGAAGAAGTTTCCTTAGAACACCAGTCCTTAAGAATGAGAGGGAAAATACAAAATGTCTTGTTTGAAAACCAACAGCCAGTTTTTCCCAAAGAAGAACAGTCTCCACAGTCCCTGCAGTCAAGTTACCCTTAAAAGAGTACCTACGTTCAGCATCTACTGAAAAATCTACTACCTGGAGATATTGATACTAATCTATACTATTAAATAAATGCAGAGATTTTAGATTGGTAGTATCCTTACTTCGGTATCAACCAGAAGACGTATTTTTGAAACATTTCAAAATATTTTGGCACAAATTGTAAAGCATGCCTCGGAATGTACAGGCTTTTCATTCAGCTGTTCTGTGTATCTACTTGCTATAGTTTTGCAGGAGATGATTAATTTGTTAACAATTTATCGTATTTGCTGCCCTCCTGCTGCTAAGTAAACAGGTTTATAAATTAATTAATGCCTTTGCTGTAGTAAAAAGATGGAACATATGAGTTGTATTGGTAAGATCAAAGGATCTTCACTTCTTTGAGGACAGCATACATTCTTCTAATAAAAGAAGGGAGCCAGAGTGAGTGTTAGCCAGAAGTGCACTTGCCATAATGATATCAGACCTGGGACTGACTGCTGGTGGTTTGGCCAGTGTCATAGGCAGCTGGAGGTAAGCACTTAATTTTGGAGGGCATATTCAAATTTCAAATGTGTATTTCAAATAGCTGCTAGAAGGTTTGGCTTGCTCCTCCCCAAAGAGGAGTGGAATGTCAGAAGCATTTCTCATGGCATTTGAAATATCAATTAGCTATTTACCGATGGGGAGACAGGTCAGAGCAGGTGCCTTTATGTTACTGGTTTAACATGCGATGCAGTTATTTCGAGTGCGATCTTCCTTATACATGGAGCTCTGTGTATTGTTCTAACGCACAATACTGTTGCATGTGAAATTGTTCCTCTGCATATGAAACAAGCAGGAAGTTGTGCTCAGTGGCGGCATGCAGAGCACCGCAGTAACATAGACCCTTCTACAGCGTTCTTCAGCTTCAGAAAACTTATGTTGAAGGAGGTTTACATGAACAATATGATGTTTGGTTCTGTGTTTCCAGGTGCGGTTGGTTAGAAGGAGCGTAGGGCGCAGCACTTAATCATCACCATTCATCACCATCATCGTTACGAAACATGGTTTCAAGGCACTCTTCTAGCTCCGTAGACTGGCTCAGTCTTCAGCACGTAGCTACCTCACAGCTACCTTAACTCCTGCTCTGCAGATGTTCCTTGATAACTGAGGTTAGCAACTTCAGTTTTGACATTAGCAGGGCACATGCACACTACCCTCACTGCAGCAGACTGCGAGGGGGAAACACAACTGTGCTTACAGCTGGATCCTGCTTCTGGACCACTTTTGTACATATTGTTAATAGGCCATTTGTGGTCAGGTCGAAATGGAAACTCAGACCGCTGCTTTTACGATGTGACAGAGGATGGACAGACAAAGGCACACAGGTCAGAGATTTTGAAGCCTCCACATGAGGCCTGCACCCAAAGGGGCAATCCAGGAGGGGTAGTACACACCTCATGCTCTGAGAAATGCCAGTACGACATACCCTCATATTGGCACAATCATTTTGACAAACACACATTTATGCATATACTTAGTTTTCACTGCACTGTACTTGAAAGAATATATTTTCCCAAAGAAAATATACATCCAGGCAATTGTAAACTTAATGAGGGTGACGCTCAGCAATTGTCAGGATGCAGCTTCCTGGAGCGTTCATTTCTTTGCCCATCATCTGTTCCTCACAGCAGCACTGCCCTGCTCTTCCGAGAGAGGAAAGTTCGCCGAGTGGTGGGTGCAGAGTGAGCTGGTGGGAACGAGCAAGCCGCCTCGGGCAAAGGGCCCCAGAAAGGTGCGCAGGCAGGCTCTTTGGATTTATTCAGCGCTGCGAGGCTGTAACTGGAAAACGGTGTGAGAAGATGTTCAGCGCTCGGCCGGAGTGAAAACAGCTTTGGGGTCTCGCCCGGCAACCCCGTTCAGGGGGTTCCCTCCTGGTGCTCAACCACCGCCTGGGCGGCCCGGCCCGGCCCGCCCACAGCGGGCCGCTGACGGTGGCAGGGGCGCCCCCGGCCCGGACGCGGGGCCCTGCGCAGGGCGG
>VXAL01006395.1:0-15037 GCA_013399475.1 Chauna torquata
CCCTTCTTGTAGATGGGCATTACCATTTACTATCCGCCAGTCAAGTGGGACCTCCCCGGATAACCAGGACTGCTGATAAATAATGGAAGGAGGCTTGGAGAGCACTTCTGGCAGCTCCCTCAGTACCCTCGGGTGGATCCCACCTGGCCCCATAGGCTTGCATACTTCTAAGAGATGTAGCAGGTCACTGACCATTTCCTCTTGGATTATGAGGGCTTCACTCCGCTCACCGTCCCTATCTACCAGCTCAGGGGGCTGGGTATTCATCATGTGGGGCCTAAATGACTTTAAATTCTTTAAAGCCTTTTGCTGCTTTCTGTGTTACATGAATGCAATCAAAAGCTTTTACCAAAGATCACTTTTGCATCACCCTTTAAAGGCTGTATTTTCAAACGAAGACCCAAAAGAAGGTTTGCAGGCCCAAAAGCTTGCTTCATTATTCCAATAAAAATGGTCCAATAAAAGATATTACTTGTTCCTACAAATTTTGTCTCACTGATGTCCTTTGAAAATCTTACCAATAATACTGAATTTGAATTGTTAATACATGCTAAATTACTGTGGCCTCCATAGTTTCAAACATTTAAATGATGCAAAATGAAAAGGTCTGCCATACACATAATTGCATTGCAGTGCTTTGAGAAAAAAAATACCCCATGTAGCCTTTCGTATTAGATGCATCCTTTTCATTAACCACAACTACTGAAATTAACATAGTAGACTTCCCGTTTTTTCTTGCCACAGATCTTAGAAAAGCAGTCTTCTGCTACCCTACCACCAGTCTGCCTTTTCCCATTATTCCTTACTCTGTTTGGAAGATCTATCCATGTTCTAGCCTTTGTAGGGTGAGAAGAACCTAGACAAATGTTTCTTCACTCACATTTGTAGCCTACCCGAAAATCTGATTGTTTTTAAACATTTCTTTGCTAATCAAGCTTCTTATAGGACATGCCAGCAAGATACATTTTTCTTCAAGCAGCTGCATCTCTTTCTCATGTTGCTGTATCCTCTTAACTGCTGCAACAGAGTATTATTGGAAATTGTTACCATTTTGTCTGGGCAATCAACTGCTTATGATTCTCTAGCTGGAAACCAATGCTGTATTCGTAAGGGCTAACAGTTAATGATATTTTATTAGAGGGTAGGTTCAAGGACTGGCAGCATGGTCTGCTGCTATTATGCAAGATCAGCCTTCTCAAGTAAAACTCTGCCAAATCTAGCTGATTTGCCTCATGTCTGTCATTTGTGGCTACTACTAAAACCTCCTTTCTCTTGTTTTCTGTTATTATTCATTCACAGATTATAAAGTAAATTCTGCCTTGGAGACAAAACCACACATGAGCAGCTGAAAACAGAATTTGGCCCTCTCTATTTTCAATCTGCCCGAAACCAGATTGTTTACTTGATTGACACTACACATGAATTATTAATTACACAGTAGTTCTTCAGTCCTATTTTCTGAGCTGTGAACTGGATTTTTTTTATTGTTTTTCCTAATGTTGTGTTTTTCCCTATTGCAAAGAATTAATGTTATCTGTATTTTCTGCTACTGATATGTTTCCATTTCAGCCTCGTCTTTGATATGTAGCCAACAGCAATGAACAAACATTGGCTTATTTTTGAGTAGAGGTCCTCAGCTGGTATAAATCAGTGTTACTCCATTACCAATCAGAAAAGCTTTACTGTAGAGATATTGGAAACTTACTGTCTGACTCTATGCAAGTACTCAAATTCTCAGTATCTGGAGAGCTTACCTCTAGTTTTTAGAATGATGCATCATTTGTTCCTAACATGCTATTCTTTATAATCAAAGCTGAATACATGAGCAACAAATCTAACACGACAGCCACATTTACCCTTAATCCAGATCAGCATAAGTAGATTCTAGCCACTTTTTGTCATTTTATGTTGCTCTGACTGACGCGGACAAGGCACAAGGGCAGTGCTCTAACCAGTACATCCTTCCATCATGACCTCTCCTTTCTTGAGAGGAAACCAGCTGACCTCTGGAAAAAAAAAACACATGAAATCCATGCCATAAAGTGGCAAAAAAAAAAAAAAAAACAACTACTATTCTTTCCACTGTATACGCATTTGCCACTAGCACTGTACTCAACATTTGGTCTTTGAATACTTCCGGGAAGAAACAAAACAAAAACAATGGAGGTTTTATTGCCCAGCCCTGAGGACAGGGCAGTTCTGCGGTGATAATCCAAGACAATTACAAGTTACCATCTGGTCAAGCACTTGTTTAGATAAACTTAATTGAAGCTACAGGCAAATGCTAGTGCATACCAGGATTTCTGCTTCAGCAAACCACACTGTTACCTTTGTCAGAAAACCTACAAGTCATTTAGCCTCTCAAGAAACCATAAACCTCCACAAGACTGGGGCATGTAGCTCCTGCAGAAATCAGAAACACAGAGTAAGATAGGGCACAGAGTAGGGGCAGGAACTCTTCACCCCCACCCCCCCACCCCTCAACTGAAGCATAGGACTGCAGACTTAGCACACCTTTGGAAGTTCTGCTATGGGGCAGTGCTTGACTTCAGGAGAACTAGATTTGACTCCAACACCATGGGCAAGTCTTTTCACTTCTCACTGTCCCAACTTTCCCAATCTGTAAGGTGAAGACAAAATGATAGTGACATTTTACTTTAAAATCTATAAGTATAACTTACTAAAATCATTTTTCTTACATGAGAGTGCTACAGCTTGCCAGTTTGCATGATAGAAATGATTGTCAGAGCCCTTTGTTAGTCTGAACAAGAAAAATCCCCTCGCCTGGTCTAGAAGGACTGGCCTAGGGTGCTTCAGGAACATCTTCTCCTGCAAAACCCTAGAAAAGGCCATTTCTCTAGGATTTTTATGAGATGATAATTTGGTTTACATTCCTTACTCAGATAAGACTGAGGGAAAATCCCTAATCTGTGGTATCACAAGGACTCAGCATGGACTTTGTCACTCAGCTCGTTGAATGTGGATCACAGTGGGGTCAAGAGGAAGGAACACAGGGGGCTGCACTGGCATCCCAGCTGCAGCCTAGTTGGTGCTCCAAACACCAAAGTGGAGATCTCTTCACTTGTCATGCTCTCAGTTGTGCACTCACATGAAGCCTCAGTTAATAGTAACAGAAAATTAGGTCAAAGCCACCTTCTTGCATAGGCCTTCCAACAAATATGTCACCTTCTACTTTTCAACATAGTGCTATGGTAACCACTGTTCAAGACACAGAAGAGATGCATAATTTCAAATCCAAAGTATGCCAGAATAGCCACAGAAATCTCCATTTATACAGAAGTTAGGCATCAGTTCTCTATATCATGCTAATTTTGTTTCAGAAATAGGTAACCACCACCGGAACTCTATCATCACTAAAGCTTAATTCCTACTTGGGTAATATTTGCTTGCAGTATTTCCAGAATAATATGCCAAGGAAAGAAGTGCAGACTAGAGAGAGATATAAACTATACTATGAGAGATATAAGCTATGACTATGAGAGAGATAAACTATGAGAGAGATCTATTTTTCGCTGGCCCTTTCAGCCTCTGTTTTCACAAAATTGCACACATACTTCTTCAGCTTCAGTTTTCAATATGCAAACCCTTGGCAATGTTTCTAAATAGAGTCCACTGTCCAACAGCCATGTTCATGGCAATGTGCTTCAATACTTCTACTCCCACAGTCCATGAGTGCCAAATTGCAACTTCCAGTACATACACTGGAAATAAAATACTGTATATGCAGAAGATAGCTTGCACTCACAGATGTCAGCACCAAAGAAAACTAGCAGATATATCTGCACATCTGAAAATACAAGGATCTGAATTCATACCATCAGTCTGTTTCCTGAGCAGCTCACATTTCAAGGCACAAAACTGCATGAACCCCATGTACAGGTAAAGCACATCCCTACATCCAGCACAGAGAGCTTCTCAGCTTTCAGCAGCAGACCTATGACAGTACTAAGCCACCAACCCTAAAATCAGCACAACTGCCCCTGATTCATTTGGTTATTTGGCAGAGCTTCTTTTTTTTTTTTTTTAATTTAGACCACAGTCATGAACCCAAAAACTTATCTATAAAGTGCAAGAAGGGTTTTCAAAAATAAACACACTTTTTCTGTAAGTAAGCTGGTCAGAGCAGGGATAAACAGCTAAGCAGCATGGAAAGTGAGTTAAATGGAGCATTCAGGCCAGTTAGATCAGCTTTCAAACCACCACATATTAACTGCTTTGGACTATAGAGTGTTATGCACGTAAAGGATTTGATAGAGAGCATAAAAGCAATCTTTGATCATAATAAAAGAAGACTCCTAAATGGCATGAAGATCTCCACTTAGAGAATTCTGATAACCTTTCCATTTTAACTTCCAGAGTTCAGAGGCTTGAGTCACTTATTGCCAAGTGAAAAATATCTCCCTAAAGGAAGACAAATTAAAAGCCACACAGGTAGTCAAGCAAGGATGCTACTGAAAACCAGAGTGAGACAATTTTGACTACTGCTGGTGCTGACAAAGGCTTACACTTTTCAAAATGACAGTTAATATAATTTGAACAGAAGTGCAAAAACTTGCGAATAACTTAAGAGTCTTCCTCTTTTACTATTTCTAAGCTGTTCCTATCCTTGATATTTTAAAGGAAAACCTGGGTTAACTAAAAGAGATATCTAGCATTGAAGCTACACATCTTAGTGAAAGAGATAAAAGAAGTTTCTTGTGAAACATTTTACAGGTTCCTCTCAATTTGTTGAGGTCAGATTTCTGCCTGGCACTTGCTTAAAAGAAAAGGTTTCATGTGAAGGAAGCTTCTGGAACCCCACAGGATCATACATGAATGATTTCCCCAAAGCTGCTTTCTGTGGTTGTAGCTCTGTGAAGGAGAATGGGGCTGATGGTGAGTCTGTCACAGCAAGTTGGGGCAGGGTGTGGACACTTCAATACTCAAAATTATTCAATACCAGTGCTGGTAGGAAGCCACACACACATTTCCACACCACGCCGCTAGCAAAGCATTGCCAACTCCTTACACAGACATTTCTACCAAATGTCTTTCCCTGCTGAGAACAAGACTAGCCAATTGGTAAAGAATCAGTCTTTTTCCAGTCAATTTTTGAAACTGACTTTATGAAAACAGTTGTACTGGTCCTTAATTTGTCCTTTTCTGACCCAGTAGAGCTGGCAGCTCTGACACAGTGTTTGGCACTAACTATAGACAGAGCAGCTGTACCAGGCACAACCTAAATGGCTCCTAACAAGGAAAACATGGTTGATGACTCATTGCTGATTGCATTTTAATACAGAATCTCAGAGTTTTATCTTCTGTTCCTGGTAAAGCCAACTCTAGCAAAACATAGCCACAAGCCTGAGCGTGTAGCAGCAGCAGTCTCTGGTTTCGTGGGCTTCTACATTTCTCAACCAATAAATGTATTTTGAGATGCTGAATCTAAATGTAGTAAGCGGGGATTTAGCTACCTGTTTTCAGTAATATTCCAAGAATTGTATGCTTTTATACTACCTTTTCCATTGTGGGATTCTATAAGCATACAGGCTGTGCACCAGCCTTTACGGTATTACAGAAGGACCCACCTGCTGTCAAAGTGCACTTGTCTCCCACCAAGCTGGGAACTCAAGATCTATTGATGCTAAAACAAAGCTTCAAAATATCACTAATGGTTCAAAAAAAAAAATTCATTGTCCATTTCCTTTCAGCATATGTCAAGCTGTGAACCGCAAGAGAAAAGATGCCATGAGCGTCAATTGTGGCAGACCTGTAACTTAGGAAGTCAACTGCAACTGCCAGCTTATTTGCTTCAGTTCTTTCCAAGTCAGTTTTGTCACAGTGGAAGATGTTAAAGGAGAGAAAAGAGGAAAGAGGTTATTTCTATCCCATTCTGTTCTATGGGCCTTTGGGTTTCTTTGCTACTCTCCATGGGATCCGGATTGTGACTTTTCATAAAACTTACAGAATAGCTTAAAAGAAAAATACTTAATAAATTTTAAAAGAAAAGTAAATAGGTGAAATTTATCATTTTTTATATTGTACCCATTCTTTTATTTATGTTTTTCTCATTCTTTTATAATATGCCCATTATATTATATGAATATAATATAAATGTGTCTGCAACATGAGCAACTGCTCATCCCCATGAATAAGCTAGGCCTAAGCACATATAATAATTTAAAACTGAATCTTTCCAGGAATTGGATAATACGAGCAGCTCAGTAAAACATTCTTGTGCAATGACTCTGTGCTGAAAGGATAGTAAACACAGTCAATAAAAGACACAATCAAGGCAAAATTTAAGCTAGAGCTTTAAACCACCTTGAAATGGTTTTATCTGAAATATCAGCTCTATTTTAGGAAAGGAAGCTTTGGGCTTTATTTTTGTATATATAACTATTTTATGGTTAAATTAAGAAAAATAAGCACTTCAAAAGTATGCTTCTTACATATAGTAAATAGCAGAAAGACAAATAGCTTAATTGATCCTTTATTTAATTCAGCTACATGCCACACTCACTCTTCTTTTGGAAGCAATTACAGTATGTGCTCTAAAGATTATAGATTGTGCAGTGTTCTCCAAAATAGTGAACTACATCACATGTATCTTGTTTCAGAAACAGAATAGCTTTCACTGTGGTGAAATTTCTTCAATAAGGTAAAGAAATGAAATGAGATGTTGACACACAAATGTTTTCCCTTGAAATCTATTTTATGTGAATTACTTGAGGCATAGCTATACATACAATTCCTGCTGAAGGATTTGTCACAAATAACCTGTAAACTTTCACTATATTATCAAGGGGATATCTTGATAAAAGGAAATTGTTAATGTGTGTATTTGAATGGCAGCACACTAAATGAAAACACAGCTGCATTACTATTGATGCACATTATGCTCCTGATACTAAGTTCCAGGTTATAAGGACATCTTTATTCCCTTACAAATACTTAAAAAAGTAACCCTTTCCTAAACTATGAAGGAAACTAAAGGCCCAGTGTAATGCCTTACAGAATTTAAGAGCTATCAGCATTTAATCCTGCTGTCAATAACAATGCAGGCTGAACAGGTAGAGAAATCTGTGCAATTCTTTCAGCTGGCTGAAGAGGCACCATTTAAGAGCTGGCCTGTTTTCTTACCGGGCTACACTGATGTCACACCACAATTTAACAACACTACACCTAAGATGTGCTATCCTGTTCTTGAAAGATGGTCATTACTCTAAGCTTACATAAAAGGGTTTTTAGAGGAATCCAGTATTATGTGTCTAATTCTTTTTGAAATTCCATTGGAAAGGAGTGCAAAGTTCCTCAGATCCACTTTTCTTAGAGCAAGAAACAACATTTTCATGCACAGCTATTTATTAAGAATAAGTTGCATGGATATAATTTGTCAAATGATCCTAGCTGCTGTTAAGGCATCAAACTGACAATTGAAATTGAGCTTCTGCATCAAGTACACAGCTCTGATACATCAACGATCACTTTTATAATCAACTAATATAATTACATATTTATATTACATACATCTTTTGCATGCAGTGAAGATGACACAATATATTAATGTGGTATATTTAGACACGGCATTAACTTGTGTGCAGTTCCACTGTCTGGGTATGTCTCTAATCTTCCCAATTGCTTAATATTTCATTAAAAGTAATAGTTTAAAAAGGACATTGTTTAGAGTTCCTGTATCTGAATCATGGAACAATCACAGTCAGAAAACGGTACAATTGAGAAGACGAAAAGCTGAAAAAGCCATAGTAACATATCATTAACAGCTGAAGTGACAGCAAAGAGCTTCCAGGGTTTGGTTTGATGGTAAGTTTTCACCTTTGCCACCTTGGCTCAGCATTTTTGCACTGAGAAAGCAAAAATAATGTGATATATGACACACAAAGCTTTGTGGTAAAACAAGAGTACTCAATAACTGTGATGCAGTCCTCATGAATATTACTGAAAAACAACAAAGACTGATTTTCAGAAAGCCAAGAACAACAGCTCTGTTTAACTAAATGCAAGTGCTTGTATTGTGTGAACTCATGTTTGTCACATGTTTGTCATTCTGCTTCTTTGCTACAGTCAGGTCTAAGGTTAAGACACAAAGGTGTGGAAAGCAGACTGGAATAAATTCCTCCACATTTAGTGGATAGAGACCTAAGAAAGGAGAGTTGCAATATTAGAGTCTGACTTTTAAAATATTTTTGACAATCTTTTGCTACCACCTATAATATCGGATTGAGAAACAAGCTCAACATAGAAAATTGAGATCCTGGCTGAGCATATATTGCTCCACATTTCTGGGCATCGCTCAAGGTCAGATTTTGCTGGTAAAGATAGCAGCTTGCAATAGCTGTTGGTAGAGAAGACCACAGCACATTCCTGTGTCCTGTCCATGTCCAGCTCACCCAGAATGAACACAGCCTGCAATACAGCCCAAAATATGTTGAAATGTACTCCCAACAACAGCCCTAAACCTGTGCCTAAGTAATACTTCTGGGGAAAAAAAAAAAAAAGAGAAGGGAAGAGGGCAAATCTAGATTTAAGAACAGGCTTATAACCCTGTTTGACTGACAGGGCAGACAAACACCAAGGACACTCTCTGTACAAGCCAAATGAAACAGAAAAAAAGGATGGGAAAGGTCAATGCAGTAGCATGTGCAATACACATGCGTACCAAAAGAGTAATATATGCTCCAAAAAAGACTGCATTGCAGATGCTAGCATTCACGCAGAAAGCCATAGACAGAATTTAGCCCCATACTAAACATTTTGGGAAAACAGTCAGTACCTCTCAGAACTGCAGAACAACTGCTCGCAGCAAGCTCAGATGATGGATCTATATATTAGTAGTTACCTGCTGCTGTAGGGCATAACAGTCCCACTAAATACTGAGCCATAAATTGACTTTTCCAGTGCTAAGTAGCAGTAGTATTTAAGATTTAATAATTCATTAATAATTACTACTTTTATTACCTATAATGTAATTGAGCTCGGGAATATTTATTTCCCCACAAATACTTCACCATCCTTTCTCCTTTTTTAATCTTAGCACTCATACAGTGATTAGATGTCTTTTTGTTAGGCTAAAAATGTTCTTCTGGTTTGAAGCATTCACCTTTCAAATAGCCATATTCTCTTCCTTTTATTTCTCTTTTGTGCAAAGCAATGCAAAATGGCTACACATTTTTACTTCAGTAGGAACTGGTAGCTTCTAACCCCTCTGTGAGTTTTACCAAAATGTTTCATGTCTAAGCAGCTAAAAAGCAGGGCATCTAAAATTAGTGGCTCCTTTAGAATATGTATCTCATCATTTCACTTTAACCATATCACTTTTCAGTCCTTGGTCAAACTCCTCCTCCTGGGTCAATATCTCATATCTGCACTGCTGGCAGCATTACAGCTTTCACCAAGGGCACAGCTGCATAGAAAAGGACTTCATTATCTCCTCGTTAACAACAGGGCTACAAACACTGCGTGAGGCTTCTGTCCAGCGCTTACCCAAAATTGGGCTCCCCAAGAACTGGTGTAACTCCTTCCACCCCAACAATATCCAGCCGGTGCCCTTCTCCTAGCCAGAAGCAATGATGCTCCCCTCACTGGCTCACTGTGCTAACTAGTAACACCCATCTGCTCCATGGGAATCAAGGAGCCAAGGAACCAATTTAACCTTGGAGCCTCTACTTCAAAGAAAATCAGACTTAGCAGAGGGACTTGTAACAAAGAAGTCCTCACATGTCTCCTTTCCTACTCTTCTGTTACCCAGGAGAGGTAGGTGGCATTAAAGGCACATGAGCTGCCTGGACACTTATGGAGACCTCCTTCTGTCTCACCCCACTCCACTTTAGACTTGCTTATATTCAGAATTTGCTTCTGCATCTTCTGCTTGTGTGCTTTCTCCATAGGAGTTGGTGTCTTCCCTCCTACCTTCAAAAGTAAGGCCCTGGGAGTGTTTTAAAGTGTCATATATTACCCATATTACAAAAATAGAAATATACTACAGGAGTCAGATCATTTCCTTTGCAACTTTTAGAACTACTTTAGATTTGCAGATTTATTTTTCAGCTAGTCACCTTTCTTAATTGCTTGTCTGTACCCAGTACCGAATGTCTACCTACCTGTTTATTTAATATACACTCACTAACAGAGTAAGTCTATAAAACTATGGTACAGCTTGTACCAAACTGGAACCTATCACTCATACATACAGCTCTGGTCTAGTAACTCTCCATACATTGTTATGGAGTACG
Source organism: Chauna torquata (assembly GCA_013399475.1). NCBI lineage: Eukaryota > Metazoa > Chordata > Aves > Anseriformes > Anhimidae > Chauna > Chauna torquata. Next base: position 10,254 of record VXAL01006395.1, read on the forward strand.
TAGTCTCTTACACAAATCAAAACAGTAAAAGAAAATTCTTTGTAACCCTAAGAACAATAAACTTGTTGCCCCAGGGTATCAAAACCAAGCAGGGTTTTAAAAAAAAGGATTTTTCAGGCACCAAGAATAAATACATATAACAGTGAATACTTATGACTTTGAAAAGGGTATCAATCTTAAAATCACGCAGCAAAAGTTTGATTTCTAACTCGTGAGAGCTACATGGGCATTAACTATGGCTAACTTGCTATCCCATAAACAAATAGGTACCAAAGGGGATGCTTAGACCTAATGCCCTAATACAGCAGGGGAATGCCTATGCCAGGCATTGCCTAAATTGGAGTAGAAAGGGATGGCAGAAATAAGACCACAGTGACCTTCTGATTAAACCACCCAAGACAGGTTCGTTCCAGGCTCTGGAAGACACACTGTAGAATGGCAAACTACTAATATGGTAGTAATATCTTCCTACTTCTAGGGTCTTTGATACACATGAAATGATGGGTTGCGACCATGATAAACACCAAAGAAAAGCTAACTAAAACAAGTAGTAGTTCTTAATGTATGACTACTTAAATAAGCTCAATGCATTTACTAAGATGTTACACATTCACTGAATCCAAAATAATTCACTTCCCATATTTTCATGGGTTTCACTCCTCATTCACACAGAATTTTCATGCTATTGTGCTACTGGTAAATTTGTCCAAGTGATTTAAGATTAGTCCCTCAGAGCTTCATCTGTCCTTCCTGAGGTTGAGTGTGGCAATTTTTGAAGTAACAATAAAGTTCTTGCAGAATAGACTGCAGTGTATTAGTAAATGTAAGAGAGGTCCTGGTTCCAACATTACATCTGTGTAAGTTAGAAGTAACTCCAAAATAAAACTGATGCAAATAAGTTTGTAGTATGGAAACAAATGTCTTCTTGTAATTGCTAGTATTCTTTAATTTTCATTACACAGAGGTCTAGTATTGCTTATAATACTGTTTATGCTACAGAACCTGCCATGACACTTACCCCATTACTGTGGCATAAGTTTATGTCTTTAAATTGTCATTTATGTGAGGATGTTCCCACTTATTTTGTTAACTTCTTGCCATACTTTTGCTTTTCTATTTACTGCATTCTGCTCCCATTTCTGTATTCACTTACCTTCTACACTCACTTCATTCCTAGTAAAATACTTTCAAATTCAGTATTTTTAATTCTCATAAAATAAAGAGAAAGGTAAATAAAATCACCCCAGTGGAAAACAAACAACAACAACAACAACAACAAAAAAGACAAATCTTGAGTATTTTTTTCATTCATTCTCTATTTTTCTTTAGTAAGAAAAATGCTGTTAGAAGCTCTTTTCCATTCCTATGTACCAAACATTATCAATCACATGAGTATTGATTCAGCCTGTGAAAATGTGTTGCAACGCGAAGTTTACCTTTTGACCTTCAGTCTCTAAAATTCGTTTGTGATGAGCAAGAATACAGTCACAGTTCCCAGATCTAAAAGGATTTATATGGAAGCAATACTAGGAAAGAAAAGGTACAGAAGATGCCTCTTGACCCTTTCTTGTCATAGACAGCCCTTTTGCTTTTGCAGTAGGTTCTTTCCCTTTCTTGATCTATCTGTCACTTCTAGCTGGGATTTATCATCTCTGCCACTGACACAGGTTTGTTTATTGTCACCTCTTCACACAAATTCTCACAGATGACTCTTCTTAAGAATGACTCATGAATTTGCTAAATAATAAAGTCAGAATGCTTGTAGTTGCAAATGTCTACAAAGTTGCAAAGGCTGAAAGAGTGGTAAGAAACTGATACTAAACATATTCATTAGATCCAGCAACAACCAGCACTCCCACATGCCTCTCCCGGTCAGCCCTGCCTTGCAGAGCACTCCTGCTTCTGGGGCCAATGGTCCAAAAATATATATACCGTAATATAATAATTAATATAATATAATATAATATAATATAATATAATATAATATAATATAATATGTATACAATACCTTTACATCCAATGGTCTTGAAACTACTGAGTGCCAGGCTTGAAGCTCGGTCAGTAAGATGGAACTGCCCCCTGGCCACATATCCCAGCCCCTTGGAGTCTGAATTCAGATAGTCCTCCTGTCAACATCAGCTTGTGGACAGAGGGGCTACACCTATACTACTACATTAAAGGTGTCAGAACTTTCCTGGCGGGAGAAGTCAACTGCCACAACTACATTTTCAAAAGGATCCCTTGCCTGGTTTTGGCCCATTCCAATTAACATTACTTCAAACATTTACTGGGCATCACTGGAGACTTAGCACGGGCCTGGGACTAGTCTCAGTAGTGGTTTGGAAGTGGCTACCCTATTCTAGAGGATAAGAGAATTTAATGGCAGAGACACGGAGTGTTCTACCACAAGTGGCCTGACATTGCATCTAGCTTGCCAATAGCACAGCCTCTAGCAGCAGATCCGTAGAGCAAAGCAGCTTTGAGGGGGACCCAATGCCTACACTTTCCACAGACCTGGGTAACACGTTGAGCAAGGTCCTGTTTGCTGCTGTGGACTGAGTGGCCATCAGTAGCTGGAGCACATCAGGTGCATTACTTAGAATGCATTCTTCTGTTTAGTTTCACCTGAAAGGAGTTCAGCTCATGTACTCCAAGCCCACTCTGCTTTGAAAACCAAAACAGTATGTAGTGTCAGGTGATACACTTCCAAAAATATGAAAAGCATTCTCCCACAAACAAAGAAGTGTTTCTGTTCTTTATTGACCATTGTGTTTGTGTTCATTCCAGTCCTTAGCACTATTTTTTACCCATGTAGTTTCCTGATTGCATTTGGTGTATCTGATGAAGTCAATTGCATATGACAAAATGCACTTATAGAATATGTGGCCATTCTGTAGGCTGCAGGGATGTGCCGGTGCACTTTGCACCTTGGAAAATGGGAATGTTAGACTCCATTTGGTGCTTGCTGATCTATTTTGCTTTCAGTGATAAGTCTGGCCAAGTGTAGGAACTATTTGAAGACTTACCACGGATATATATCCTGGGGAAAAAGCAAAATCATAATCCTTTTCTACTCTACCTAGTAAGTGCTTAATAATTTTCTTTACACATTTCAGTATACCATAGCATTAATTAAGATTTATATAACTGTTTGGTATTTCACTCAGAGATTAGATCTATTTGGAGGTAGAAATGATCTTAGGAGTTAACAATAATCTTCAAGTACAACGAATGTTCTGTTTAGGATAGATTATGTGAGGATGTGGCATTTTGACAAAAGAGGAATGATGTATGTTTTGGAGAGCCATTTTTTTTTAAGTGTTTTTTTTTTTTTTTGAAGATAGTTTTGTGCCATATTGAGACAGATTATGGTGTCTAGAAATTATGATGTTGGAGTAAAATACATGATTGAATAAAAGTGGGGGTTTTTTGGAGAATGCAAACAGAATATTTGCCATATGAATAACTAATATTTTTAACAATTATATATCATCTCTCATTTTTTGTTTCCAGTTTAATAACAAGGTGGCATTAATGGCAACATTTCTGGTGTATATATTATATTAATGTTATCTCTTTGGTTTACAGATTCATCTAGGTACACAGAGATTCATACTCATGTGTCCCTACCTCTATGTGTAAAATTGACCTTCCACATACAGAAATTGGAACTCCCTACTTCTGACAACCACTGAAATGAAAGGATGCAGTATAAGGGAGAATTATAGAATCAAGCTGCCATATTTCTATTTCATATGTTTACCCTATTATGACTAGCAATAGAGTAATCATTACAGCAAATCATCTGGAACACATGTCAAAATAATGATGTCCATGCAGACATAGGTGACAATTACAGGGAAAAGCAAATGAAATGTCATGTCATAAATCCACTACATTTGAAAAGAAGGAATAGTGCAAAACTGGAGATGTCAGACTTCAAATTTCAAGGGGATCACTATTACTACCCCTTTAAGTTTAATCTTCATGACTTTGGTTGTAGTCTCCTTTTTATCACTGTACCTTGTATGACTTCAACAGTGTCACCTATATACATCAAAAAAAGAGTTTGGCTCAACACTGTCAAGATTTATATTGTACCTTATGATATGATAGTGCACAACCAGGACAACACACATAGCCAAAAATGTCCAAATCTCATTCCTGGCATGGAAATCTTCAGACTTAAGCCCTATGTGACCCTTCTCTGAATCTGTGTAAATGACCATAGAGCAATGGAAGGACATTGTTTAAGTCAAGACATAGTCTGGTCTTCATCTATGCTTTAAAGATCAAGGATGTTATTTCTGAGTATTTTTAAAAAGTCAGTGGGATACCATAATGAATGTGGGCAAGATTTGACTGTACCTTGTGAATTTAAATGAGATAGGTTTCCTGCTATGAACCCAGGAGGAAGACGTGAAGAAATTAATTAGGGGGTAAGTTCACACTGCATTTGGTACTGATTGTTCATTCCAAAGATTTATCTCAAAGAAATGAGAGGGTGTGTCCTGGTGAAAATTGCATGCAGGCAGCCTACTGCAGAATTGCTGGAAAAATTACACTGAAATTTACATTACATATTTTTCAGATGCATGATCGTGAAAATTTTTCTGTAGAATATATGTATTATAAAAAATTTCAGGTACAGTTTTATTCATCTTGCTAAGGTAAAGTTGTTCAGATCATTGGAATGCTTCTCTTTCCAGAAAACATGTATTAACCATGGAGTATGGTTGATGAGAATAGAATAGAATAGAATAGAATAGAATAGAATAGAATAG